>JARQOC010000008.1:8287683-8567683 GCA_033576535.1 Allobates femoralis
GCATTGCTTTGTGCAAAATGTGAAAAGGCTAAAATTGAGTTGAAATTTGATTATTTTAGATAGGGCCCCAATGCTTTATGATTTTAAAAGGGTTGGTGCAAAAAAAATTGACTTAGCATGTTCCCTCTGTTTGCGCTTTTTTTTACCACAAAATGCTGAAATGGAAAAACCCAGCCCTTTAAATTTTAAAAAGGGGTTTCGGGAAACAGAGTTTTAAAGCATTGGAAGGTTATCGAAATGAAGAGACTTTCATAATTTATTTGCGGGTTTAAAAATTTTGTCCCGTTTCCTGAGTTTACAAAAGCACAGAGTAGGATTTTGATTGGCTTTGCTCTGTATTTCCGCGAATGGGGTGTATGGTGGGCTTTGGCCTGTGACCCCCTGAAAGCTCGCAGGACTGGGGATTTTTGTAGGGGAATCGGGGGCCCCACCCCGGGCCCAGAAATCTTACCTTGTGATGGTCAGAGGGGTTTCCCCACCCGATGTAAATTACTTTTTAAAATTTAAATGAATAAATTTTTGATATATTCATATAGCCCCCCCCTTATAGAATGTTGTTGGCTCTCCCTTTAAAGTTTCCCCCCCTTATAAAATGTTGTTGGTTCCCTTAGCTCCCCCCTAATAAAAGTTGTCTGGTTCTGTTCTAGCCCCTCCCCCCCATAAAATGTTGTCGGGTTTTTTTCTAGTTCCCCCCCCATAGAATGTTGTTGGTTCTCCCTCTAGTCCCCCCCCATAAAAATGTTTTTGGGTTTTTTGCCTTAGCCCCTTCCCCCCCCATGGGAATGTTGTTGGTTTCCTTAGTTCCCCCTCCTTAGAATGTTGTCTGGTTTTTTCCCTTTCAAGTTCCCCCTTCATAAAATTGTTGTCTGGTTTCCCTTCTAGTCCCCCCCTCCTTGAATGTTGTCGGGGTTCTCCCCTTTTAGCTCCTCCCCCCCCTAGAATGTTGTTGGTTTCCCTTAGCTTCTCCCTGATAGAATTTGTTGGTTTCCCTCTAGCCCCTCCCCCCTAGAATGTTGTTGGTTTCCCTTTTAGTCCCCCCCTCCATAAAAAGGTTGCCCTGGTTAAGTTTTAAAGTTCCCCCCCCTCCATAGAATGTTTTTGGCCTCTGCCTCTAGTTTCCCCCCCTCCATAGAATGTTGTCTGGTTCTGCCTCTTGTCCCCCCCCCAAATAGAATGTTTTTGGGGTTTGCTCTAGCTCCTCCCCCAAAAAATTGTTGGGGTTTGCTCTAGCTCCCCCCCATGAATGTTTTTGGGTTCTCCCTCTAGTCTCCCCATTGAATGTTGTTGGTTCTCCCCTTTAGTCCTCCCTCATAAAATGTTGTTGGTTTCCCTCTAGTTTTTCCCCTCATAAATGTTTTTGGGTTTCTGTCTAGCTCCCCCCGATAGAATTTTTGTTGGTTTCCCCTCTAGCTCCCCCCCTATAAAATTTGTTTTTGGGTTTCTCCCTCTAGTTTCCCCCCTTTCTAGAATGTTGATGGTTTTCCCTTAGTCCCCCCCTCCTTGAATATTCTTGGTTCCCCCTTAGTTCCCCCTCCATAAAATTTTGTCTGGTTTTTTGCCTTAGCCCCCCTCCCCCATAAAATTTTGTTGGGGTTGCCTCTAGTTTCCTTTAAGGAAATTGTTGGTTCTTGTTCAGCTCCTCCCCCTCTAAAATGTTTTTGGGTTCTCCCTTAGCTCCCCCTCCCCCCTAAAAGTTGTCTGGTTCGCCCCTCCCCCCTTCCCCTCCATGGGATTGTTGTCTGGTTCTCCCTCAAAGCTCCCCCCTCCCAAAAAATTTCGGGTCTGGTTTTGCCTTCTGCTTCCCCCATGGGAATGTGCCCGGGGTTCTCCCTCTGGGCTCCTTCCCCTGGGAAGGGTTTTTGGTTTTTGCCTCGCTTCTCCCCCCCCCTTTGAAATGTTGTTGGTTCTGTTCTGGGCTCCTCTCCCCCCATAGCCCAATTACATATATTATGGAGGCTGTATTAAAATTATATTATAAAATAGCCCCAAGCCCAGGGGGGTGGGGCTATGTGGAGGGTGGTATAAATTTGGGGGGGGTTTTTAAAGGGGAGTGGGCTTGGCTATGTGGGGAGGGGGGTTTTTTTGAGGTTGGGCTTTGGGGGAGGGTGAGATGTGCGGGGCGGAGCTGTGATATACCCCCCAACAAGCTTTTTAAAACCTATATATACATAATTCCCATAAAACATACAGCTTTGTATATTAAAAATTATTTTCCAAGGGCCCCTGTTGTGTTGCCCCTTAATAGTAACATAGTATTTCGGTTAAAGGAAAAGACCTTAAGCCCATTAGTTAAACCCTTGCAGCCCCAGTAACATTTTTGGGAATCAGAAGGGGCTCGATAAAGTCGTAGGCTGTAGCAGACATTTATCCATCTTGGACTGTTAGAGTCTCAGGGTGGGTTTTGTAACATGTTTATTGGGTTGGCTGCGGGCACGGACAGTTAAGAATTTGGGTTTTTGTCTGTTTGAAGATTGGAAAATAAAATAAGAAACCATAACGGGGGATAAAAAGGAAAGAGCTATAAAAAAAGCAAACAAAAAAAAGGTGTAACTGGGAAATTTAAAGGGAATTTCATTAGGGGACACCCAGTTATGTATAGGGTTTATGAAACACTAGAGGGGGCCTGATTCTATCTTTTTGGGGAGTTTTCTAAAAAGTGTTTTTAGGTGTACTAATATGGGGGCCCAAATGCCCCCCCGGTCCCTTCAGTGGGGGGTAGTAATATGGCGGCGTTGGGCAATGATCTGTGGTAAAAGGGGTGTGCCCCTTTCCCGGGTTGCCCTGATTGATCCCCTGTTTGGGGGTAGTTGAGGGGTGGGTTTGAAGGTTCCCCTTGATCATTAAAAGGGAGGGGGGGAAAAATGTTGCCATGCCCAGAAATGAAGGCGGTCAGGGTATGACTAGGGCGTCCCTTCGAGTGGGTGTAGTGGGCACCCTTTGAAAGGGGAGGGGGGGGGTTTTTGGCCCCCTGCACAACCTGCCCCCCCTTGGGGGTTTACAACCCAAAGGAAAGTCCGGGCCATCTCTTTAAAGAATATGGCCAGGCTACCCCCCGGTCGTTACTGGTTTTGCCCGGGTGTACAAAGAGGCGCCCTCCCTTTCCATTTAAATGCACATGAGCATAAAAAGGGGAATTATTTTTTTGTAAAATTTGGGCCCAACCCAGGGGGATCCCTAGTTCTCCCTGCATGGGCCAGTAGTCTAGGTTGGTGTTTTTTGGGGGGAAAAGCTTGACGGGGACAAGGCGTTAAAGGTAATTAGAAAAATCTAATTAGTTTTCTTTGGGAAAAACCCCCTTTTTTTAAATTTTTTCCCCTTTTTGGTGGGCCCAAAAAGAATGAAATGAATGGTACCCAAAGGTAAAAGTCAGGGGGGGGGGGAATATTTGAAAAATTAAACTTTAATTTCGGAGGTGGAAGGGTGTGTTTGGGAGACGCTGAGACTAAAATGGAATAAAGAGTTTTGTATCGGTAAATGGGGGTTTTAAATGCAGGGGGGGCGTGGGGCTGCAGTCCCCCTGTTTTAAAGTTGGGTTTTGTTTTTTTTTTCCTGTATGGCTCTTTGTGTGTGTCCCTGTGATTCCCCCCCCACTCCTATCCCCTGTGAATTTTCTTTCCCCCTTTTCCGTCCCCATCCATCCTTGTTTCTTTGCTTTGTTCCCTGGGCCGCTTTTGATTGTGTTTGATGTTTTTGCTAGCAGAAATTTAAATTTGGACGGGAAAATTAAAATCTTTTAAGAGAGGAGGGGGGGCTTTTCCCGCTGTCCCCGCCTCATACAGTGATGCCCCCATTTAAATTAGTAATGTCAAAAAGTACCAGCCCTTGGGGTTAGTTCCCCACAAAAACCCGGTGGTTCCCTAGGGAAATTTAAAGAAACCAAATTTCCCAAAATCTCAAAAAATAAAACACTGAATACCCTGGGGGGTTGGTTTTGTATGGGAAAAATGGGGGCCTTTTTTTTTTATCAGGGCCCTGCCGGTTACTAGGGCCCCTCTATAGAAACCCACGATCTTTTACAAGCGGTTGCTATGCAGGCCCTCCTAGAACCAGTGTTTTTGTCAGGGTGGCCACGGTTAGCACAGGGGTTGGTTGTTTTTTTTTGGGAAAACATGGACGCTTTTTTTTTTTTAAAGACTGAGGGTTTATAGGGAATTCCCTAGAAACCCAACTTTTTAAAATGTGGTTGCTATGCAGGACCCCCATAGAACCCGTCTTTCTTAAAAATGGCATGAACGAGGTGGTTTTGGTTGTTTGGGGGAACAGCGCTTTTTTTTGGGGATAGATTGGCAGGGTAAAGCTGGGGGGAAATGGCCCATCCGCCCCCCATTTTTTTAAAAAGGTCAGGCGTACAAAAAGTTTCCGGACATTACGGCAAACCCCCAAAAAGAAAAGTGTTACTGAGGGACCCTTTGGTGGGGGCCCATCTTTGTCCTCTTCTGGGTTGGGCCCTTGTTTTTTCGGGGGTTTTTTGCCCTTTTCCCCCATACCCATTTTCTTTTGTTTTCTTTTTTGTTGTCCACCCTTGTTCCCCTGCATGATGAGCTCTGCCCCGCAGGTCTGCCTGATTTTCAGGAGCCCCGGTCGTTTTTTTGGTTGTCGGCCAGTGGCAGCGGAAAGGTCAAAAAACCTCCCCCCATCCTCATCCCCCCCCCCCTACTAACCCTTTTGAAATTGTATTACCCTCCCCCCCCCCCAAGGGTTTATTAGATTATAAACCCCATAGAAATGTATTATCCCCCCCTTGCCCCGGTTTATTGGATTTTTAAACCCCCTTTTTGCAATTTTTTTTCCTGCCCCCCAGGTTTATTAAAATTTTTAAACCCCCTTATAGCAATGTATTACCCCCCCCCCCCGGTTTTTTATTAGATTATAAAAAAATTTTAGAAAAGGGGGTTCCCCCCCCCCCGGTTTTTATTAGTTTTTTTAACCCCAATTTAAAAAATTTTTTTCCCCCCCCCCCCCCCCAGGTTTTTTATTTTTTTAAACCCCCAAAAAAAAGGGGTTTTCCCCCCCCCCCCCCGGGTTTTATTAGATTTTCCCCCCTATACCCCAAATGTAAAACCCCCCCCCCCCGGTTTATTAGATTATAAACCCAATGCAATGTTACCCCCCCCCAGGTTTATTGGGTTTTTTAACCCCCATGCAATGTTTTTTTCCCCCCCCCCCCGGGTTTTTTTGGGGGATTATTCCCCTACCCCCAATTTTTTTTCCCCCCCCCCCCCCAGTTTATTAGTTTTTTAAACCCCTTTTTTAAAAATGGGGGTATGTCCCCCCCGGGTTTATTTATTATTAACCCTATGGGAATGTATTATTCTGCCCCCCCTCCCCCCCCCCCCTAGGTTTATTAGTTTATTAGAAATTTTTTTTCCCCCCCCCCCAAAAGGTTTTTAAATTTTTTTAAAATTAAACCCCTTTTAAAAACCCCCCCTTAAAAAAAAAATGTTTTTTTCCCCCCCCCCCCCCATTTTAAGGGGTTTTTTAAACCCCTGCAGCAATGGGGTTGCTCATAAAAGGGTTTTTTTTTTAAAATTAAACCCCCTTTTAAGCAAAGTTTTTTCCCCTCCCCCCCCCCCCCCCCTTTTTTCCATTTCCCTTTTTTAAAAAAAATAGCAATGCTTTTTCCCCTTTTTCCCCCATTTTTTATTGATTTTTTAAAAAAAAAAAAAACCCCCATAGCAAGGTTTTTTCCCCCCCCCCCCCCCCCCCCCTGCCCTTTTAACTGGTGGATCTATGTTGATATATGTTGCCCCCCTAATTTTTCAGTTTTACCCCCTTTCTCCATAGTTGATGCCCTTTTTTTGAAAGAGCCCCCCTGTGATTTTTTCCCCCTTTCCCCCAAAATGTTGGGAACCATTTTTTTTCTTTGACTTTTTTTTTCCCCCTTTTCCATGAAAAACCCCAATGGCCTCTTTTTAAGTGTGGGAGTTAGAGTTCATCTTTCCCCCTTTTTTTTGGGTTGGTGATACTAATTTTGATCTTTTCGGTTAAATTACTTAATAAAGGGGCGTTTTTCGTTGTGTGGTCCCCCCCCAAAAGTATTTTTTCCAAAATTACAGGGGGGATTTTTTTTTGGGCCCCATTATTGTGAAAAATTGCATTGTGTCAGGTTGGGAAAGTTTTATGTTTTTAAAAGGGCCCCCTCCCCGCTTGAACATAAGATGGTCTTTTTTTGATTTGGGAAAATATCTTTTTTTCCCCAAAAATCGGGATTGTTTTTTTTTTTTTTTAGCCCTTCCATTCCTGAGATTTTCCCCTTTTTTCCTGTGTTTAATTTTTTAAACGGGGGGGGGTTTTCAAAAAGGGGAAGCCCCCCAGACCCCCCCCTTTTTTAAAAGGGGGGTTTAGATTTAAATATGAAAAAAAAGGGGCAATAGGGGGGAAAACCGGAGATGTGGGGGAAGGGAAAAGAAAAAATCCCCCGGATTCAGTAGAAAAGTGGCATTCACGGGTTTTTAAAAAAAAAAATGATGTTTATGGCAAGGACGAGCCCCCTTTTTAAGCCCCCAAAATTTTTTTTTTACCCCCCCTTTTTGTAAACCCCCCCCCCGTCATTTGGGTTTTTTTAAAAGGGGGGAAAGAAAGTTTTTTTTTTTAAGGATATTGGGGTTTTTACGAGGGTTTGGTGGTTAGAAAAGATTTTTTTTTAAAAGGTTCCCCCTTTTTTTGCTTTTTTTTTTTTTAAAAATTTTCCCCCTTTTTGGGGCCCTTTTTTTTTTGGGGCCATTGTTGTCTGGATTTTTTTTTTTGACCATTGTATTTTTAAATTTCCCCCCGGGTGTTTTTGGGGAGGTAGTTTTAGGGTAGTTTTTTTTCAACCCCCCCCCTCAACTTGGGGGTTTTTTTCCCCCCAAAAAAAATACATTTTGTGAATTTTTGAAGTTGGGGCCCCTTGACAAACAGGGGGGGGGTTCTCATTAAAAAACCCCAAAAAGGGGTTGGGTTTTTAAAATTTTCCCCCCCAAATTCCCCTTTTTTAAAAAGTAAGTCCTATGTAAAGGGAAAAACCCCCTTGATCCCCCCCAAAAAAACCCCCTTCCCCTTTTCCCCCCCTTCTAAAAAACCCCCATCATGGTGTTGTGTTTTGTTGAGCCCCTTGAGTATCTCAGACTCTTTCCCCCTTGTTACTTGGCCCCCCCAAGCTTTGGAGTGAAGGGGTGGAAAGGGGGTAAGCCCCCAAGACCACGTAGTTGATTTGTGCGGATGCCCCCCCAAACTTTTTAGGGGTTAAAAAAAAGGTCTCAGAAACCCCCCTTAAAATTCACCCCCAAACCCAAACCCCCAGGACCTGTTTGGGGTATAAATAGCGGGGCCCATAGGGGGCGCTCATTATTGGGGCCCCCCCTTGAAATTTTGCATGGTAAAAAGGGCCCCAAGTCCAAGAGTGTTTTAAAGGGGAAAAAGTTCAGGAAAAAAAAATTCCCCCAATATACCCGGGGTTTGGGGTAAATTTTTTCCCCTAGGGGGTCACATGGGGGGCCAAACCAATGTAGGTAAGTTAAAATTTTGCTCAAATTTTTAGAAACCCCTATTAATTAAATTTATTTTTTTATAGTATATTAATTGTATTAATAATGGGGCAAATTTTGTTGCTGAAAAACCCCCCCCCCTTTTTGGGGTTAACCCCCCCCAAGTGCACCCCCGTTTTACGGGAGGGCCCCCCCCCTAGCCCCCGTATGTTTTTGACCCCCCCCAGTTCTATATACAGTGCAACCCCCCAAAACCCCGATTCCCCCCTGCCCCCCTATGTTCCTTTTATAAAGTGACCCCAAAGAAGTTTTAAATTTTTGATGGGGTCTTATGTAAGTAGGGGGCCCCCCAGAGTTTGTTTTCGAAAAGACCCCCGAGTTTTATAAAAACAATTTTCCCTTATTGTTTGAGCCCCCCCGGGTTTAATAGTTGGCCCCCCTATTTTTATGACCCCCATATGCAGCTTTTAGCCCCCCTTTTTCAGCAGGGCCCCCCCCCTCTTTACAGTATGCCCCCAAAAGGGCCCCCCTTTTTAAGATGAGTTTACTCCCCCACAGACCCCCCTTTGGGGCCCTTTTATAAGCATAAAAACCCCCAGAGCATATCAATAGGGCCCAAATACAGTCCCCTATATAAAAAAAGGCCCCCATACCCCCCCCATCCCCGCTTTAGCCCCCAAGGTTCTGTTTTCAGTATAACCCCCTATATAGGGGCAAAAGCCAACAGAGCCCCCCTTGATTGGGGGCCCCCAAAAAAGCCCCAATGCAGAATAAACCCAAATACCCCCCATATACGGGGGGACCCCCCAAGGGGCCCTTTGTAGCAGGATAACCCCCTATTTCAGTATGAACCCCCCCTATAGAGCAAACCCCCCAGGCCCCATATACAGTTGACCCCCCACACACCCCCATATGCAGAAAAGGGGCCCTCCTAGCCCAAAAACGCCTAAAGCCCCCGCCCTTTGTCACCAGTGATTTTGTGTGTGGATTTTTATGAAGAGGGTTTTTGAGATTTTAAAACCCCCCCTGCACATCTGGGGGGAAAAAGATCATTTAATGGAAAATTTTCCCCCCCCCCCCCAATTTTTCCCCCGAAAAATTTGGGTTTATAAACCCCAAATGTACAGATCTTTGTTTTTTGTTGAACCAGCTAATTGTGTGGGGGGGGGGGGGGGGGGTTTCCCCCCCCAAAAAAACCCCCCCTTCCCCCTTTTCTGACTCCCCGTTTTCCCAAAAAATTTTCCCCCCCCTTTTTTGGGGAAAAAAAATTTAGTATTTAATAAACCCCCGGCTTTTTGGCCCCGCTGCCCCCGTGATGCACCCCGACCCGTTTGGGGGTGCTTTTGGGAAAAAGTAGCTGGTTCCTCATGAGAAGGCCTCCCGCCCAAAACACAATTTTTGGGTTTGCGGCTGAAAAACCTTTGTCAACCCCCAGCAAAAAATTTTCCTTGGGGGGAAAAATCAGAAAATTTGGGGGGAAGGAAAACATTTTGGGTTTTTTTTCTGAAAATTTTTAAAAAAGAAAGGGGGAATATGCAGGGGAAAAAAAAATTTTTAAAAAAAAAAAAGGGGCCCCTTAAAGGGTTCGGGGCGTTGTTGAGGGCCCGGGGGGGGTGCGGCGGCTTTTTTTGATGCCCCCTTTTTGGGGGCCCGGGGGGGGTTTTTTGGGTTTACCCCCAAAATTGGGGCGCGGCGGTTCTGGTTTAAAACCCCCGGGTTTGGGGGGCGGCGGTTTTTTTTTTGATCCCCCCGTGGGGGGGGCGGGGTTTTTCGTTGATCCCCCCGCCCCGGGGGGGGGGCCCCTTTTCGTTGATCCCCGGGGGGGGGCGGGGCTTTTTTTAAAAGGGTCGGGGGGGGCGGTTCTGGGGTTGGGTTCCCCCGCCCCGGGGGGGGGTTTTTTGGGGGATCCCCCGTCGGGGCGGGGGCTTTGTTGATGCCCACTTGGGGGGGCCCCCGGGGGCCCCCCTGTTGCGCCCCGTCGGGGGCGGGGTTTTCGTTGGGAAAAAGTGGGGTGCGGGGGTTCTCGTCGACGGGGGTGGCGCTTTTCGTTGGGGCCAGGGGCGGGGGGGGCGGTTTTTCGGTGTTGAAAATACATCTTTGAAAAAAAAGGGTTTTCATCCCCTTTAAAAATCCATAAGATTGGTCTCAGAAAGCCGCGGAAAAATTTTTTGTGGACCCCTTTTAAATTTTTTGCCCTGCCCCCGAACCTTCATATCTCATCAAAGATTTTCTGTGGTTTTAAAAAGAAAAACCCCCCCTAAGAAGTTTTTTTGTACCCCGTGTCAATGGGGATTGAGTTGGTTTTCCCCTCCAAGAACGCCCAAAACCCCAAAAGGTTATCTACAAATTGCCTTTTTTTTCAGCAGGTTTTATACACCGGTGGGGGGTTTCCTAAGAAAAAAAAAAAAATTTTTTCGAAAAAGGGGGTGTAAAAAATTCGAGACTTCAATAGTAATTTTTTGTGTTGAGTTTGGAAAAACCTTTTTTTATATTTGTTTGGCCCCTTTTTTTTTGTTCTTTGTTTATTGTAGAGTTTTTCATTTTGCAAAAAAACCCCTAATTTACTTTGGGGGGGGAAAAATTTTGGGGGTTGGTCTGTATATAGGTTTTTTAAGGTATTTCCCCGTAGATGTTTTTCCACTTTTAAAAGAATGTTTTTTTTTTGGGGATTTTTTCCCTTTCCCCCAGCATGCCCCCCCCCTCCCCAAATAGGTTGCACCCCTCCCCACACGG
Source organism: Allobates femoralis (assembly GCA_033576535.1). NCBI lineage: Eukaryota > Metazoa > Chordata > Amphibia > Anura > Aromobatidae > Allobates > Allobates femoralis. The sequence continues at coordinate 8,297,883 of JARQOC010000008.1, forward strand.
GGGGCTCCCCCCGGGGTGTCCAGGCTGCCATCTTTTTTTTTCACTTTTTTGGGGAGTTTAACAAAAAAAAATTTTCCAGCAGATGGGAAAACCAAATCATCGTTTTGGGCCCCCATTTTTCCCGTGTTTCCCCCATCATATATTACATTCTGTATGGATCCAACGTTTGGATTTTTTTTGGGTTGGCCTTTTTTCTTTTTCCCCAAATTTTAATTTGGGCCCGGGGCGGGTAAACCCCCCCCGCCCCGGTTTGTCACTAGTCCCTTGGGGAGTTGTGAAAATTGTCCCCCTTTCCCCAATCCACTGTGTTTTTTTTCAGAATCCGGAGTCCCATGTCGTACGGAAGCCCTTTTATAAAAAAAGGTAAAATTTTCCATTTTAAAAGATTGGAGGTCGTTTCTGATACCGCCCCCAAATCTCCTGCGGAGTCTAGTTTTTGGGTAGGGGGCCCCCAGCCCCCTAGATAACATTGAATTCTTTTAATAACATTGTCCCCTGCCCAGTCAACTAGGGGGTCATCCTTTTCCTGATTATTTTTGGCTCAGTAAAACCCCAATTGTAGCTGCTCCAGCCCCCCATTGAGGGAGTCACTGCCCCCCCCCTATAAATTGACCCTCAAAAATTAACCCTGTGGGGGGCCTGCAGTCACCCCAGAGGGAGTAAGTAATCACACTAGCGGTTGCAGCCCCCAATAGAGGGAGCTAGTAATAAACATTGGGGGTTCTGGGGGTTCCCCATGGGGGGAGTCAAAAATAACACTGTAGCGCCTGCGTCACCACTAGAGGGAGTGTAATAACACTGTAGCAGCCTAAAAGCCCCCAGGGGAGGGATTTTCGGTTTAAAATAAAATTTTAGCGGTTGAGTCCCCCACTAGAGGGAGTCAGTAATAAACTGTAGCCCCCTGCAGTCAAAAATAGGGGGTTTTTAAAAACACTAGCGGTCTGCGCCCCCACTAGAGGGAGCTCATTAAAAACCCTGATAACTTTAAAAGCTCTTAAAAAAAAGTAGCGGTTTGCAGTCACCACTGAGGGAGTCAAAAATTAACATAGCGGTCTGCAGCCCACAAAGGGGAGTCCGAAAATCCCTGAGCATTTTGCACCCCACAGGGGAAGGGAGCCAGAAAAAAACACTGTAGCCCCCTGAGTCCCCACTAGGGGGGGGCTCAGAAAAAAACATTGTAGGGTTGCAGACACCACTAGAGGGAGCTCATTAATTCAAAATAAATTTTGATTTTCAGTTAAAACTGTGCCCCCTGCTTTTCAACAGGTAAAAACCCCTGCCCCCGCCTGCAGTCCCAAAATAGAGGGAGTCATTAATTCCCCTGATATACATTGAGTCGAATTTTAAACACTGTAGCGGTCTGCAGTCCCACTAGGGGAGCCTTCATTTTTAAAAACCCCCATTGAGTCTTTTAAAACCCCGTAGGGTTTTCTGCAGTCACCATAGAGGGAGTATTTTTTTTTAAATATAATTGAGTCAGTAATAATCTAGCGGTCTGCGGTCCCCCACTAGGGGGGGGTCAGTAAAAACACTGTGCGGTCTCCGGGGTCCCAAAATTGGGGAGCTCACTTATCTGATATACATTGAGTCTTTTATTAACACCTTTTCCCGGTGGGGAACCCCACCATAGAGGGGCTCATTCATTCTGATATACATTGAGCTCAGTAAAAACCCCACTAGCGGTCTGCAGTCACCATAGAGGGGTCTTTTAAAAAAATTTCCCCGGTTGGGGGAAAACCTCGGGAGCTCAGAAAAAAAACTGAGTTTTCTGTTTTCCCCTAGAGGGAGTCGGCATTTATGTTATATGAGTTACGAGCTATTCAAATTGCGGGGGGGGGAATTTTTTTTCCCCCAATTAATTAGTTTTTGTTTTTGGGTTTTGATTATTTTTCACCACATTCTCGGGGGCCCCGTGGGTTTTCCCCTTTTCCCCTGGTGATGTGGTCGGAAAAGGTGCACTATGGGGATTCTGTTTCTAGGGTTAATTTGGGGAATTGATTTTTTGCAGGCGGCCCCTGAGCCTGAGAGTGGTAGACGGGGTTTGATGTCAGGGGAATTTGACCAAATGCTCCTGGAGGGGAAAAAGCAGCACTCAGTGGTTATACCGGCAGTTTCAGGAGTAGGAATCGTTTTCTACATTTCCCATTGTTGACAATTAGCTTTAACCCCTTCCCCCAGGCCAGTGTTCTTTGTTGCATTTTTCCTCCTGCCTTCGAAAGCCCCGGGTGGGTAATAGGTGCCCCGGATTGTGCCTTGGCAGCTGTGGGTGACTGCATGTACTGACGACTGCGCGTTTAAAGTTTTAATCTCTGTTTAATTTTTATTCAATTGTAATGTAGAGCAAGTGATTATAAATAACTTTCAAATACACTTCATAAGTGATAATCTAGAAGAAAACCATTCAAAAACTTCCAAACGATGTCCCCACTAGACTGTTTCTGAACCTGAATGTGTGGTTGTCAGGGGAGATAAGTATTCAGTGCCACACACTGAATACAGCCATATAAGGTGATGGGGGCAGGGCCTACCACAGCATTCCTACTACAGCTGGTCAGAGTCCCGGGGAAAACTCAGGCAAAGGGAGCTCCAGGATGTCAGCACACACAGATCACAGCTGTGAACTTATCTCCTCTCCATTCATATAGCTTGCTCTGTGCAATCAGTTGGCAACACGGAGCAGAGCCAATGGTGGATGGAGAGGATTCAGATAAGGTCACAGCCTGGATCTCCCGTTGCCTCAAGTAACCTGAGTCTCTGATCATCTGTGAACCCTGTGTAGGCCCCGCCCCACCCTTATACGGCCGTATTCATTGTGTGGAAACTGAAGACTGATTTCGCTGACAACCAGCATATGTCAGGTTTAGAAAAAGCCTAGTGGGGACATCATCTGGAAGGTTTTCTTTCCGATTTTTTCAATTATGAAGTATATTTGAAAGTTTATTATCACTTGTTTTTAAATTTTTATTTCATAATAATTTAGAGCAACAGGTACACTTTAGATGCCACGATCAACTCTGAAAGGGGCATTTAAACGGTTTAAGCTGCAGTGATCAGATCTCGCTCTGGTCGTGCTGTTGCTGCTTGTGAATCCTCTCCTGGTATGGGGCAGGCTTGCTCCTGAACCCGCTCCATACACCTGCACCTGACATGTGCTTATAGTGTTATGTCCATGAAGGTGTTAATGCAGCAGGAATGCGGGGGAGTCAGGGTCGGGCTCCAGGTTTCTGTGGGCCCCGGCGAAAAAGTACTCAGTGGGCCCCCTTTTAGTACATATGCGGACTATAATTTTATATATATATATATATAGCCGCACACACTTACCGCAAAGCCCCATAGACAATGCTGGGGCTTGCTGTAAACGTGCAGCAAGTGCAGCCGCTAGACGGAAAATGCGGCAGATACAGGTTTTTTTTTACCGCAACTGCCACATTTTAAAAAAGCGCCTATGTGAAGGCAGCCTACAGGAACAGTGACTGCCGAATCCAGCAAGAGCTGCTCCTGACAGTGAGTATATTACACGTTGTTAGGAGCGGGCTAAAATGAATTTGGGTTCCCTTGCGCTTTTTTAAAAATACCCTTCAAATGCAAAATGTTGCATTTTTGTGCGTCTGAGGATGCTTGGTATATACACAACCATCCTGAAGCGCACAAATAATGCAAGCAGCTCAATGGAGCCACCCTGCATTATGGGTGACACCGCAGCTTAGCGGAGTGTCTGGCCGTCCAGATCTTCTTTTCTCCTCACTTTCTTCTCGCTGCTCCGGTCTCTTCCGGTCGCTCTGCACATATCAGCACAGTGATGACTACATCGTGCCTCTCCATGCTGAGCTGCAGAATGCAGACAGCGGCAGAAGAGACTCTGGAGAAGAATGCTGCTGGCAAAGGCGGGCTGAGACTATAGGAGCAGAATCCGCAGGGGGCTACCACTGGTACACATACTCGTACACACTCAGCTCTGCTCCGTTACACCTCATACACACGCGGCTCCGCTCCGTACCACCTCGTACACACACGGCTCTGATCCGTACAACCTCGTACACACACGGCTCTGCTCCGTACACCTCGTACACACTCGGCTCTGCTCCATACACCTCGTACACACTCGGCTCTGCTCCGTTACACCTCGTACACACTCGGCTCTGCTCGTACACCTCGTTACACACTCGGCTCTGCTCCGTACACCGTACACACTTGGCTCTGCTCCGTACACCTCGTACACACTTGGCTCTGCTCCGTACACTCGTACCACACACGGCTCTGCTCCGTACACCTCGTACACACACGGCTCTGCTCCGTACACCTCGTACACACACGGCTCTGCTCCGTACACCTCGTACACACACGGCTCTGGCTCCGTACACCTCGTACACACTCGGCTCTGCTCGTACCTCTCGTACACACTGGGCTTGCTCCGTAACTCGTACACACACGGCTCTGCTCCGTCACCTCGTACACACACGGCTCTGCTCGTACACCTCGTACACACACGGCTCTGCTCCGTACACCTCGTACACACACGGCTCTGCTTCCGTACCTCTCGTACACACACGGCTCTGCTCCGTACACCTCGTACACACTCGGCTCTGCTCCGTACCTCTCGTACACACTGGGCTCTGCTCCGTACCTTCGTACACATGGGCTCTGCTCCGTACACCTCGTACACACACGGCTCTGCTCTGTACCACCTCGTACACACACGGCTTGCTCCGTACACCTCGTACACCACGGCTCTGCTCCGTACACCTCGTACACACACGGCTCTGCTCCGTACTCTCGTACACACACGGCTCTGCTCCGTAACTCTCGTACACACACGGCTCTGCTCCGTACACCTCGTACACACTCTGCTCTGCTCCGTACACCTCGTACACACTCTGCTCTGCTCCGTACCCCTCGTACACACTCGACTTGCTCCGTACACCTCGTACACACGCGACTCTGCTCCGTACACCTCGTACAACGCGGCTCTGCTCCGTACACCTCGTACACACGCGGCTCTGCTCCGTACACCTCGTACACACGCGGCTCTGCTCCGTACACCTCGTACACACACGGCTCTTCTCCGTACACCTCGTACACACTCTGCTCTGCTCCGTACACCTCGTACACACTCTGCTCTGCTCCGTACACCTCGTACACACACAGCTCTGCTTCGTACACCTCATACACACGCGGCTCTGCTCCGTACACCTCGTACACACACGGCTCTTCTCCGTACACCTCGTACACACTCTGCTCTGCTCCGTACACCTCGTACACACTCGGCTCTGCTTCGTACACCTCATACACACGCGGCTCTGCTCCATACACCTCGTACGCACGCGGCTCCGCTCTATACACCTAGTACCCACTCGGCTCCGTTCCATACACCTAGTACACACTCGCCTCTGCTACATTCACACTGTAAATCCCTCCTGTCTCCTGACCCCACACACAAACTTCACCTCATCCAGCACCATGACAACTGAGGAGCTGATCATGTGACCCCTGACTCCTCCCCTCCATGTGACATCATCACAGGTCCTGTAAGCACAGTGTGTGTGTGCTGCTCTGTCGGCTCCCATGGAGGGGGGAGGAGGGAGACCTCCGATGCTGCAGGAGGTGACAATGACCCCCCAGCTGCCCCCTGGATATGGCCCTGGCTGTGGGGGCAATGTGCTCAGGGGCCCCTGAGGGCTAGGGTCACACTTGCATTGTGACCCTAGCCTAATGCAAGTATTTTGGCTGCAGCACATAGCTTTTAATGCTATGCGCTGGAGCCCATAGAAACCCGATGTTTACCTTGACAACTAGTGGTTGTCAATGTAAACTTCGGGTTTCTATGGGCTCCGTTGCTGGCAGCGCATAGCATTAAACGCTCTGCGCTGCAGCAAACAATACTTGAGTCAGGCTAGGGTCACAATGCAAGTGTGACCCTAGCCCTCAGGGGCCCGATGGGCCCCCTCCAAGCCTTCGGGCCCCGGCACTTGCCCGGGTACGCCGGGTGCTGACGCCGGGCCTGCTGGGAGTTCTGCTCTGGATTATATAATGCAGCCTGTAATGTTAGGATTTGTTGTAGTTATAAAATTGGTAGCAAACATAGAAATATTCTGTAACAGGAAAAATGGCTTCTTGACATTGATGAATCCTTCTGATGTGTTCAGTCATCAGTCACTCAGCTTTCTTACCTGTTTACCAAGTGGCGTCAGCCATGATATAGGAAACTGTATCCTGGAAAAAGAAGCGTGTGCGTCACCTGCCGTGTCTTCCACAGGTCAATCACCTTCGCTGCTTGCACGAGTTTGCCGAGGCCCAGGCTACGTACTATGCTCAGTGCTACCAATACATGGTGGATCTGCAGAAACAGCTGGGCAGGTATGTATGATATCACACTGCGCTATGGTGTAAGCATTGTAAGTTCAGCAGCCACCACTAGGGGGAGCATTGCAAGTCTCTGATAAGGGTTACCAGCAGCCACCACTAGAGGGAGCATTGCAGGTCTCAGCACCCACCACTAGAGGGAGTATTGCAGGTCTCAGCGCCCACCACTAGAGGGAGCATTGCAGGTCTCCGCGCCCACCACTAGAGGGAGCATTGCGGGTTACAAGCAGCCACCTCTAGAGGGAGCATTGCAGGTCTCAGCTCCTCCACTAGAGGGAGCATTGCAGGTCACAGCCCCCACCACTAGAGGGAGCATTGCAAGTCTCATAGTTACCTGCAGTCACCACAAGGGGTAGTATTGCAGGTCTCAGCACCCACCACTAGAGGGAGTATTGCAGGTCTCAGCACCCACCACTAGAGGGAGCATTGCAGGTCTCAGCACCCACCACTAGAGGGAGCATTGCAGGTCTCAGCCCCACCACTAGAGGGAGCATTGCAGGTCTCATAGTGACCTGCAGTCACCACGAGGGGTAGTATTGCAGGTTTCTGCACCCACCACTAGGAGGGGCATTGCAGGTCTCTGGTGAAGGATACCAGCAGCCACCACTAGGGAGAGCATTCCAGGTCTAGGCACCCTCCACTAGAGGGAGCATTGCAAGTCTCTGATGAAGGTTACCAGTAGCCACCACTAGAGGGAGCATTGCAAGTCTTTTTTAATGGGTACTAGCAGTCTTCTCTAGTGGAAATATTGCAAGTCTCTGAAGTTTACCATCAGTCACCTCTAGGGGAGCATTGCAAATCTGATAGAGGTTATCAGCAGCCACCACTAGGGGGAGTATTGCAGGTTTCTGCACCCACCACTAGGAGGGGCATTGCAGGTCTCTGGTGAAGGTTACTAGCAGCCACCACTAGGGGGAGCATTGCAAGTATCTGCTTCCATGAATACATATGTATATATTTGTATTATAATTCATCCATAGAAAGAGTGGCATTTATTACCTGGAACCTATAGGGGGCACTATTTCTTCTTGTATAGACCAGACAATGCTCCCAACAGGGGAAGAAAGATCGCAAAGTAAATCTCCAGGTTGTCCTTGGTCAGTGACACTATAAAGGAACGTCGTCCTCAGAAACTGACCTGTCATTTAAATCAGGTTTTTGTGTTATTTTGCTTGTATTTTTGTTTGCTGTGTTGCACAATGTGTAATTAAGGTTAGAAACGTTGCAATTTTCACATCGGAAACCAGTTTTTGTTTATTTTGGTTTTTTTAGACTAACTTGTTTCAGGAAACACATTTACATTAGCAGCAATGATCAAACTCCCCTGTATTATGTATTGAGGCATCTAATGAGCGTGTGCAGAAGTCATTGTGAAGGAAGAGGAGGTGTGACATCACCTATTGTGAATGGTGGATCCTGTGTGATCTACTCTATATAGAGGTGTTATCAGTCATTGTACAGGAGGAGGAGGTGAGCTGTGATATCATCTATTGTGAATGATGGATCCTATGTTATCTACTGTATATAGAGGTGTTATCAGTCATTGTACAGGAGGAGGTGAGCTGTGATATCATCTATTGTGAATGGTGGATCCTGTGTTATCTACTGTATATAGAGGTGTTATCACTCATTGTACAGGAGGAGGAGGTGAGCTGTGATATCACCTATTGTGAATGGTGGATCCTGTGTTATCTACTGTATATAGAGGTGTTATCAGTCATTGTACAGGAGGAGGTGAGCTGTGATATCACCTATTGTGAATGGTGGATCCTGTGTTATCTACTGTATATAGAGGTGTTATCAGTCATTGTACAGGAGGAGGAGGTGAGCTGTGATATCACCTATTGTGAATGGTGGATCCTGTGTTATCTACTGTATATAGAGGTGTTATCAGTCATTATACAGGAGGAGGTGAGCTGTGATATCACCTATTGTGAATGGTGGATCCTGTGTTATCTACTGTATATAGAGGTGTTATCAGTCATTGTACAGGAGGAGGAGGTGAGCTGTGATATCACCTATTGTGAATAGTGGACGTTGTACTATTTACTGTATACTGCCCTTGATGATGATGAACCTGCTGAAAACTCTTCCTGAAAAGGACGGTAAAGTGCGAGTCTAAATGCCGTCAATGTGAAAATTGCAAGATTACAGATTGTGATTTCTGCCCCGGGGCTGTGGAGGGATGTCTATGCTTCCTTTACAGCCTCCTCTAATATTTTTGAAATATCTAATATTCTTTCTATTTCCTTTTTTTTTTTTTTTGCTGCCAGCTCCCGGGGGGAGGTGTAAGTATCTTATACAAATAACTCCACACATAGAGGCATGTTGCTAGCCAGTGATGTGACTTGAAGCTCATGGGCCCTGATGCAAAAGCTCCAACGGGGCCCAATTATTGCAACCCTTCAATAGCATTGGTCTTTTTCTATAGGCCAAAGGGACTTCAACCCCGAAATGTCACTGAATTAGACAGTGGTATTGGAATTTTTGTTATTTTTTTTCACCCTTCTAATTAACTAATTTAATTCTCTACATATTGCTAATTGCAAAATGAGTTAACTGAGAATCTGTCAGTGAGCTTGTTCTGTTAGGTGACATTCACACACCAATGTCTCTGCAGCCTCACAGGGAGGGATGGGTGTGTGAATGTCGCCTTACACGTCTGTCTGTTTCGGAGCCTGTGTCAGGTGACTTATGACGACCACATGATTTCAGATCAACTTGGATGTGGTCATAAATCACAGATGAAGTCTGAAGAAATAGATGAGACAAATTTCACACGTCCTTGAAACACTGACCGCACTTTGAGACATTCAGCTGGGCTGAGCAAACAATCAGTGTCATCTATGCCTAAGGGGGGAGAGGAGCAAGAGGGAGCGGGGCGGTGAGGAGGAGGAGGAGCAGAGCAAATGAGGGGGGCGGTGAGGAGGAGGAGGAGCAGAGCAAAAGAGGGGGGCGGTGAGGAGGAGCAGAGCAAAAGAGGGGGCCGGTGAGGAGGAGCAGAGCAAAAGAGGGGGCCGGTGAGGAGGAGCAGAGCAAAAGAGGGGGGTGGTGAGGATGAGCAGAGCAAAAGAGGGGGGCGGTGAGGATGAGCAGAGCAAAAGAGGGGGGCGGTGAGGATGAGCAGAGCAAAAGAGGGGGGCGGTGAGGAGGAGGAGGAGCAGAGCAAAAGAGGGGGGCGGTGAGTAGGAGGAGCAGAGCAAAAGAGGGGGGCGGTGAGTAGGAGGAGCAGAGCAAAAGAGGGGGGCGGTGAGTAGGAGGAGCAGAGCAAAAGAGGGGGGCGGTGAGTAGGAGGAGCAGAGCAAAAGAGGGGGGCGGTGAGGAGGAGGAGCAGAGCAAAAGAGGGGGGCGGTGAGGAGGAGCAGAGCAAAAGAGGGGGGCGGTGAGGAGGAGGAGTAGAGCAAAAGAGGGGGGCGGTGAGGAGGAGGAGGAGGAGCAGAGCAAAAGAGGGGGCGGTGAGGAGGAGGAGGAGCAGAGCAAAAGAGGGGGGCGGTGAGGAGGAGCAGAGCAAAAGAGGGGGGCGGTGAGGAGGAGGAGGAGCAGAGCAAAAGAGGGGGCGGTGAAGAGGAGGAGGAGGAGGTGCAGAGCAAAATAGGGGGGCGGTGAAGAGGAGGAGGAGCAGAGCAAAAGAGGGGGGCGGTGAGTAGGAGGAGCAGAGCAAAAGAGGGGGGCGGTGAGGAGGAGGAGCAGAGCAAAAGAGGGGGGCGGTGAGGAGGAGGAGCAGAGCAAAAGAGGGGGGCGGTGAGGAGGAGGAGCAGAGCAAAAGAGGGGGGCGGTGAGGAGGAGGAGCAGAGCAAAAGAGGGGGGCGGTGAGGAGGAGGAGCAGAGCAAAAGGGGGGTGGGGGGAGATGAGTAGAGCGTAGGCCGTGATTTCAGGATGTGTGTAACTGGCCTGTTCCAATCTTCCTGTCAGATCAAGCTCACTGATTGGCTGTGAGAAGGGGTCGTCCAAGCCTTTTAAATCAGTCACTTGTTTATGTTCTAATTTCCCCGATAACCAGTTTGCCCCTTTATTTTTTACAGGTTTCCATCAACGTTTGTGGGTAATGCGGACGCCGTGGTCCCCCCTCCGATCAGCACCTCCCCACCAGCCGCCACCCTCCCATTGCTCCAAGCCGTAAGCCCCAACCCTGCGGACGGGACGCTGAACCCTGCAGACGTCAAGGTCCCCGCGAGCGGCACACGGAAAGCGAGAGTGCTGTACGACTACGAGGCCGCGGACAGCACTGAGCTGGCCCTAATGGCCGACGAGGTGAGCGATGGGGCTGAGCGCGATGCTTCATGTCCTGTCTGACATTTGAGTGGAGCCGCGGCTCCCGATCATTAACTCGCCAAGTGTTGGTAGAGACCCTCAGATACAATGTGTGACTTCAGCCTTAGGATTTCTGATGATTAACCATTTACTGTCCCCTTCCAGCTCATCACGGTATACAGCCTCCCTGGCATGGACCCGGACTGGCTCATCGGAGAGCGAGGGAACCAAAAAGGCAAAGTCCCCGTCACATACCTGGAACTCCTCAGTTAGACTGAAGGCGACCGCTGTGCAGAATCTCTCAACAAGCCAATCGGCCCTCAGGGGCCGGCGTCGCTCGGAGGCTGCTGCTTTTCCAAGTTCCTTTTATGTCTTGTCCTTGCAAATCCTTTCTCCCCCCCTCTTTACTGTGTTTGTTCAGCCTCCACCATTTATGTAATACTTTCCAGCACATAACAGGTTAAGCACCATTACACAATTCTGCTATTGGAGGGAGAAGCACAGAAGTAAACCCATCATCATCATCATCATCATCATCATCTTCATTATTATTATGCTTGCACTAAGGTCATAGGTTTCAATCCTCTCCAGACAATGCCTGCTACCTCCCCCCTCCCCAGAAATATACAATGTGGAAGAGTGCGAGGGTCCGAGCTGGGAATGTCCAATCCTAAACCGCGTAGCATCCAGATAATACGATCACTTTATCGCCACTATGCAGAGAGGGACATTGGGGTGGGAGCACTGTGCTAATACGTGACCCCCTCATTGCACCCTTCACTATCCAAGCCATCTACCTATAGGCCCATTCCCTTGTCTGTTTCTCCAGCACTCTTCTACTTATAAATTACTTTATAAGGAGACAAATGGATACTCTGAGAAATGTAATTAAAATAAAGTACATTTAAATATTACTAATTTTACTATATATATTTATTTAAGCAAAATAAAGCAGCTGTCCCAAGTCTTGGGATGGGCTGAGTAAAGACATCTGCTCGAGGCAAGTTGACTCCCACCTGCATGAGACAACTCTTTCATCTGCGTCCGGTCAGGTGTCGTGAATGCGTGTTCCTCTGTTCACTGAACCTGACAAGACAATTCCCGGCAGTTTCCCAGTCGTCCTACATCTTAGGGTTGGTTGAGTAAAGACATCTGCTCGAGACAAGACGAGGCTGCTCCCACCTGCTCGAGCCAACTATTTCATCTGTGTCCTGTCAGATTGTGAATGTGCAAGCCTCTGTTCACTGAACCTGATAGGACAGCTCCCAGCAGTTTCCCAGCTGTCCTATCTCTTAGGCCTCATTCACATGTCCATGCCGGCGATACGGGGACATATGATCCCCTATGGCCCCCTTCACATGTCTAATTTTGCATGGACCATGTCGCCATGTGGAGCAGATGCGTGTCTGTGTGCTCCACACCGTGACATGTCCATTTTTTTGGTGGAAGCACGGACCACTTTTGGGTGAAAACGTCCATGCACACAGATGTCATCACAGATGAAAGTAACCAACTTAAAAATAATGAATTTGATGCTCACCTCCCTCCAGCGCTGACAGCTCCTCTCACATCCGGTGCCACTTATTAGGCTCATGAATATTCACCTCACTGAGTCCAACAGCAGACCGGAAGTGAGAGGAGCAGAGGCACAGGAGATAGGCAAGTATGGGAGAACAGACTGTCTGTGTGTTATCCATGGATAGCACACTTTGTGTCACACGTCCGTGACACATGGCTACATGCCCTGCCCACAAACGGTCATGTCTCACACATCCGTAGTGTCACAGATGTGTGAAACAGGCCTTAGGATGGACTGAGTAAAGACATCTGCTCGAGATAAGATGAAGCTGCTACTGGACCAAATTATATAAACTGTCTTTACGTTTTTCCTTTAAGGTTCGGTGAACAGAGAACTTCAGGTTCATGATACCTGGCAGGACGCTGCACTGACCTGACATTTGTCTCGAGCAGATGTCTTTACACAGCCCATCCTAAGATATGGGAGGCTAGGAAACTGCTGGGAGCTGACCTTTTAAAATCTAAACTAAATTACCTTTTTGCTTTATTTTTGTTTAATAAAGGTATTTAGTAACACTTATAATATTTAAATGTACTTTATTTTAGTTAGAGCACTCCTTTTAAAGGGATATTTCCATTATGGTATCATGGGTCCCTCCAACCTAGAGCTGAGCAAATCTATTCACAAGATCCTGGTACAGCGGGCTGGTTGGTACTCTAGGACTGTAACGTTACTTGCCGCTCATCTGTTGAATAGCTGGCCTGGCTCTGTGGCACTAAGACATCATATCAGAGTGGCTAATTTTGAAAAGCCGTGAATGCGGTCAGGTAGGAGGTGGCTCGGCTGGCGCTCTCTGAGTGCTGGGAGTTAAGTTGGCCATCTATATCCTCCACCCATCCTGAGAAGGAGGGGACCGATGTATCACAGATGCGCTCCCTTCAAGCCACAGACTGGTCAGACTCCCAGAGATTATAAAGTAATGGTAACAATGTATCCCCACTTATTTTAGCAGATTTTAGTGTGTAGCGATGAGCGGAAACATTTGGTGTAAGAGCCGGGCGCACTTCTCGCTTTGGAATCCTGGGGTTGTCCTAATTTTATTCGATCACCTCTAGTATTAGGATTTTGCCATTTCTGCGCCACCCCCCAAATAAAGCAACTCTTAAGTCTTCCTTAACAATCTCCTCCTGTTTTTACATCTGCAGAATTATGTGTTTCCATATTTACATACCACCCCACACGATCTGACTACACAATGGCTATGTGTAGTCTGTTACCATGGTGACACATGAGTCTGCAGAGAATTGCTCTTTCAATTAAAAGGACCTTTACAGTAGATATGTCAGATCTCCCATAAAGGCAGAGGGTGAAAGGCTGAGCGTGGGGATATAGTTTACTATGAGCTAAAGGGTCATTTAAAAGTTTTGTTTTGGGCTATGTGCACACGTTATACTTTCATTGTGGTTTTTCTATTGCTTCATTGGTGGGGACAAAGAAAACCATGGATCAGAGGAACTAAGTTTTGAATTTAGCCTAATGTTGCCTTCTAATGGCAGCAGCATACACTCCATGGTCTTCTGTGTCCCCCAATGAAGGCTGCGAGAAAGAGGTTTTCCGGTGAGTACACAAAAATCATCTTTTCTCTTTTGCTACATTGGGGGACACAGGAGCCCATGGGTGGGAGGAGCTATTTTTTTAAATTTATTTAGCCTAGTGTCACCTCCTAGTCGCAGTAGCATGTACCCATGGTATTCTGTGTCCCCCAAAGAAGGCTCTGAGAAAGAGACATTACGGTGAGTACATAAAAATCTTCCTTTTTTGATGCGTTACTCAGTGCAGATTGGTCATAGAACCTGAAGGGAATCCTGATGTCGGTAAAGTCAGATCATTCTGCATTGAGTATCGTCTCCCTGCAGATTTGGTGCAGTTTGTCAATTCTGCATCAAACCCTAATCTTGTGCACAAACCCTTACAGCGCCCTCAGTCCTCAGCTCGCTCCACCAGCCTGACTTTAGCCTAATCAAGACTGGAGACGCTTAAGGGGGTCAGAGGGGCCCGGCCGCTCCTCCGACTGCAGATTAGGCAACGAGCTACAATTAAAAATATTTCCCCTTCTTGAGAATGGAGGTTTGGAGTAATTATATGTAATGACTGATGGGAAAAGCCTGAGTGTCATTCTGTCCCCGCCCCCTACAGGAGAGAACTGACCAATCACTGTGTGCAGGTGGGGTAGGAGCCAGAGTCTTGAGCTGTCCAGTTACTATGTGTGGGTGGGGCATAAGCAGTCAGACTCAAATTGTCCAATCACCATGTGAGGGCGGGCATAAGCTGAACTCTCGAGCTGTCCAATCACCGTGTGAGGGTGGGCAGAAGCTCAAATCTTAAGCTGTCCAATTACCATGTGTGGGCGGGGCATAAGTGGAACTGTCGAGCTGCCCAATCACTGTGTGAGGGTGGGGCATAAGCCAGACTTGAACTGTCCAGTGTGTGGGCAGGGCATAAGCCATACCCTAGCTGTCCAATCACCATGTGTGGGCGGGGCATAAGCCAGACTCAAGCTGTCCAATTGCATTGTGTGGGCGGGGCATAAGCCAGACTCAAGCTGTCCAATTGCATTGTGTGGGTGGGGCATAAGCCAGACTCAAGCTGTCCAATCACCTTGTGTGGGTGGGGCATAAGCCACTCTCGAGCTGTCCAATCACCTTGTGTGGGCGGGGCATAAGCCAGACTCAAGCTGTCCAATCGCATTGTGTGGGCGGGGCATAAGCCAGACTCGAGCTGTCCAATCACCTTGTGTGGGCGGGGCATAAGCCCAGACTCTCGAGCTGTCCAATCACCTTGTGTGGGTGGGGCATAAGCCAGACTCAAGCTGTCCAATCACCTTGTGTGGGTGGGGCATAAGCCACTCTCGAGCTGTCCAATCACCTTGTGTGGGCGGGGCATAAGCCAGACTCAAGCTGTCCAATCGCATTGTGTGGGCGGGGCATAAGCCAGACTCGAGCTGTCCAATCACCTTGTGTGGGCGGGGCATAAGCCCAGACTCTCGAGCTGTCCAATCACCTTGTGTGGGCGGGGCATAAGCCCAGACTCTCAGGTCTTCTCTAGGAGTCCTGGCGTATTTTCCATGTGACATCTGAGCGCCGATTGCTCCCTCTAACTTATTCTGCCCTGACAGACAGATCTACTATAAAGAAGGATCCTGGGATCATATACAGGACTGTTCTTTTGTGACTCCCCTCCCCCACCCAGCTCGCTGTACCTTTAAATGGACGATCCGCTCAGCCGCAGCAGGAAGTCCAAATTCCCTTTACTTAAAGTGACGTCGTCTGCCTGCGCCGCCATATTGAATGTACGATCTGTCGCCTATTTCTATATGATGATGACATTTGTTGCTTTTCTTACTCCATCGAGGAGACGTCGCTCTCAGGAGACCCCGGACCCAGCAGATCACTATGTCGTTATTCGCACAGCTCCCCCTTTTGTACCGGCCGCACCCCCGTCCTCGTTCATCCCTGAGTGTTATTTATTGCTTCTCGCTTCCCCCCCGGTCTGTGTTTGATTAGATGTTAATAAATTCTATCATTCCTGCAATGGGGACAGGACGCTTCTTACACTCACGAGTCTGCAAATGTCGTCTTTTACTTGTCGGTATAAATACAAAATGTCATAAAGTAAATAATAAAAAGAGACCGTACAAAAAAAGGAAAGAGACAGGCAAGTGAGGAAGCGAGCGCAGCATGCATCATGGGGGCTGGACTAACCCCCCACCACAGCCAGAGATGGAGCAGTCCATTCTGATGAAGACCTCCCCCCACCAAAGCCAGAGGTGGAGCAGTCCATTCTGATGAAGACCACACCCCCATGGCCAGAGGTGGAGCAGTCCATTCTGATGAAGACCACACCCCCATGGCCAGAGGTGGAGCAGTCCGTTCTGATGAAGACCTCCCCCCACCACAGCCAGAGGTGAAGCAGTCCATATTGATGAAGACCACACCCCCATGGCCAGAAGTGGAGCAGTCCATTCTGATGAAGACCACACCCCCATGGCCAGAGATGGAGCAGTCCATTCTGATGAAGACCCCCCACCCCCCAGTGCTCTGAGATGGAGCAGCCCGTCCTGATGAAGATTCCCCGCACCCCCGTGGCCAGAGATGGAGCAGCCCTTCCTGATGAAGACCCCCACTCCTCCTCCATCCCGGCTTTCCTTCCACACTGATGATATACAGTTGCTTTATGGACACCGCGTAGCAGTAATGTTTATTATGGTCCATGACGGCAGTTTATGTTGTTACACGACTGGTGGTGAAGTTGAGCTCTATCTCTGCACGTGCCGTATAAAGGCCTGGACCAGCTGGAGGACGGGCTCCTGCGCCTCCGCTCCGGCCTTGGTAGACGTTCCAGCTTTGGGTTGTGGTGAGGGCAGGACTCCCGCGGCCGGAGAAGATGAGACCCCTCGCCGGGTGTAACGATTCAGACTGGAGAGGAGGGTGCTCTGCGGGAGAGACTGGGCGTTATCTGGCTGTGTGTAAACTGGAGGGGGGTACAGAGATCAAGGAGAGGGGGGTGCGGGGTTCTTACCAGTTCAGATCCCAGCTCCTGCTTCATGCGCTGCTTGTCCCGGGGGTGAATCGAGGGGTCGCGCAGGTATCGCACCGCCTGTGAGATGGTCAGGTAGAAACAGTTCTCGATGATATACAGCAGCAGCGGCCTGAGGAGCAAAAGACCAATGACACCACATGTAATAGGCAACAATGGCTGCAAGACGGAGAGAAGTCACTGATAGTGAGGAGGAAGGAAATGGGGAGTGTCACGATTACCTTAGTCAGGACCTGCAACTCTCTGGCGCCCCCTTAGCCTTCTGGCCAGATCCGGTACTGCCAGAGGATAAGGAAGGAGCCCAGCTGCACTAATTTATGTGGTCTATTGCGGCACGTGATGTGACAGGATGTATATATACCACCAGTGTATATATACCTCGATCCAGTCACCCTCAGGCCCACAATATCACATAAATACACAAAACGATATGCTGCCACCACCGGTCTTCAAGGTAGACCGGATACCTGTATGATAGCGTAAAAAATGAGCAGGGAGGTCGTGAGAGCTCGTTCATAGGACAAGGAGATCGAGACTAGTAAATTAGAATAGTTTACTCCGAAATATGGCAGTGGTTACAAAAGATGTACAGAATATTATGTAAGAGACAATATACAATGTATGAATAACAGTTATATAAAATAAAAGGAATAAGGTAAGAAACGTTCAGACCTGGCCACGCATGGTAAGCTTGGTATTTGGTTGGGTGGAGGGGCCTCTCCCCAGAAAGGTAAGATTCCTTCAGACAGCACGATGGTCTAGCTATCTCAGCCCGGGTTGGAATGACCCAAGAAATCCTTCCTTTGCTTTTATTAAACCAGAGGAAATCTTTGACCCCCCCTCGCAGAGGACCATCCCAGCGGGGAGGGATCCCTCAGAGACCTCCTCGCTCACCATGCTTAATAAATCCCATCCTTCATATCTGTGGATGGGGCAGTCTCACAATTATGATTTATAACTCATGTTTCAGGTCAGGTGATTCTGAGAAGTTTAATACCAAATATGACCTGCTTGTCATATTTAGAATGGCAGCAATCCCTCCCCAGGTTCCAGAATGTGGTACAACTGTAGAAAACACATCATTGAATGCGCAACACGATAAGTAATCTGAAAATATGCATTATGTGTTTGTGGTATGATAATATCTTCTTCAATTCGATTTTGAAAACACTAAGTTTAGACAAAGGAGTTTTAGTAGAGACAGGACTGGTTTATACCGGTGCACATCTCCACTGGTATTTACGATCCGTCGTAAATGGCTTAAGCTGGGGGGATGCTGGCAGAGAATCTCTGTATGCGGCACACAAACCAGCTAAAAGGGAGGAGGGATGAGGGGGTTAGATCTGTCTCTGCAGAAAAAATCATGAGCAATATTCATTTTCATGACATGGAGTCACCGAGGGGCTACAGGGGAGGGGGTCACTATGGGGGGGGGGGGTGGAGAGGGAGGCCACAGGGGGGTCTATCTGACAACAGGAAGGGATCTGACGCTCTAAGACTGGATTCACACTTGTGTATTTTTCAATCCCTTTTTAAATGCAGCTCACTGATCCGCTATGGTGACCGACTCGTCTCACCTGTGTATCCAGCTGTCACCCTTTAGTCACTGATCCGTTTATCTGTGTATTTTTCACGTCCCCAAAATGCAAAATGTTGCATTTTTGGGCTCACGTGAAAAATCTGCAAACGGACGCTGACAGATCCGTGACTGTACGTCATTAATTACACTGGAACTCTATGGAAAACAGATCTGTTTGCTTGAATGTGTATGGATCCTTTCTGCTGTACTGAGCATGCTCAGAAGGTGCAGCTCCCCCCACCCCGATCTCTGGTGACCGATGACGGATCTGTTACAGAACGTTGCGTGGACGCCCGTTTGCACGGATCCGGGGTTGTCCATTCCTATCCGGGGAGTTGCATGAATCTCATGCAAGCGAATGGATTGCAAAATACACAATAGCCCAAGTCACAAGCAATATAGATTTGAATGTAAATTTTAATATATTTAGGATTGCGATTTGCATTAATATCTATATTTCTTGTGAGTGCCGGATGTCTTCTGAATAATGACCTGTTTAGCCGACCTCACAGAGATCAATAGTTAAATAGATCGTTCTGTGCACATATACAGCATCATGTTCTCGGCAGCACATGTCCTGTTAACGTGCTGCCGAGGATCCTAATTAAATCGGCACCCAACAAATGAACATTATTGCTCTTTATCCGGTTGCACAGAGCAGACATTCTTGCACACGGCACTTACTTGATGTTCTTGATTTCCTCGGAAGGACTTAAAGGAGCAGCGGATGGAAACGGAGGATCTTTTTTCTTATCGATCTAGAAATACATAAGATTATAAGGTGGTGATAGAGTCTCACAGATAATCTGGAAGCTACAGGGGACAGGAAAACCACAAAAGAACGAAAGGGGAACTCCAGGGAGATGTGTAGTGTCCCTGCACTCATATACTATAAAGCGGAGATGCCTAATACATTTCTATTATCTATAGATCTCTTGTAATTGACTGTGACGGGAGCTGCTCCTATCCATCTGACAGGGTACATCACTCACCAGTGTGCTGCTCCATGCTGTATCAGTCTCCTAAAAGCTGTGAGAACAGGAGGGTCGCGACGTCTCAGAAGGTGCCATTATCAGTTACGGCCATTAGCTTCCCCACAGTCAGTCCAAGGAGATACAAGCAGTTATAGCATTCAGCATCTGGGACGTCATGAACTGCAGATGAAGCTGTTATAGGAGACTGATACTGCAAGGAGCTACACACTGGTGAGAGACGCAACATCCCTGATGGGAGGGGATGAGGAGCAGCTCCCATCACAGTCAATTACAGGACTTCTGAAGATAATAGAAGTGTAATGGTCACAAAAATGTTTATCTCCCCAGAGTACCTCTTTATAGGAATGGTCTGGTCGGAAGCTCTTATCACATATCAACTAGATAAATGTCAGATTGTGAGAGACCAGTATCCCAGTATGTCATACCATGACTTGGTGGAGTTCATATAAGGGGCAGCAAGCAAAAAAGTCCTGCGGCACCAAGCACCGCGCCGCCAATGGAGACCAGGCAAACGCTCCTGGCGGGAATACCTCTTTAACAGACATTTTGGATGGTCCAGTAATGAGCCATTCACAGGGGAACTCCAGGGAAGTAAAATTATTTTTGAACAATCCCTGCCCTCCTACATGATGAGGCAGAGCCGGGCACTGCAGTTCTAGGATCTATAGATCGCTTATAAACCAATAAAATCATATCTGCTCCTCAGCTCTCATCCCTCCCTCAGGGGACAGAGACATTCAGTCATCGATAGTGCTAAAGCTTCAGGGGACAGGAAGATACCATGATGATATGGGGGTACTGGAGACTATGGCAGTGCTGAATCACTCAATGCAGTGTTCTGCCTGTGCTCCTAGCCTGATACATGGCAGCACACATTATGCACCATCATATCATTGTACAGCAGAGGATCACAGCGTGTATGGATATCTGCTTGGTGACATGATTGCCATATGAAGGAAGAACACCCCTGCTCATACATTACATAGGATGGTATATGAGGGGCAGGAATGTAGTGTGACCACGGGGCTTGCGGCCACACCCCCAGTTTATGAGGGGGCAGGAATGTAAGATTATCCTGGAGCCCCTAGGGACTATGTCATCTGCCCACACAGAAGTATGAGGGGGCAGAAATGTAAGATGACCTTGGAGCTCCCAGGGCCCACGCCCCCGACACACCACTTGATCTCTACTGCATCCCCTGATGGAGGGGTGAGAGCTGAGGAGCAGATATGATTTTATTGATTTATAAGTGATCTATAGATCCTACAACTGCAGTGTACGGCTCTGCTTCATCATGTAGGAGGGCAGGGACAGTACAGAAACAGGTTATCTCCCTGGAGTTACCCTTTAAGGTACACAATTTACGGCTAGAGACGGACAAGCAGCAGCGTTTCGCCCTCGTTCCAGCAATCACAGGGGCCAGACACCTAACAATCGATACGTCTATAACTCTATTGGTACCTTTACACGCCGCCACAACAGGATGGATGCCAACGGCAACTTCACGTGCACGAGCACGGCCAAACGGTTACAAACGGTAATCGCATCTCCTTTACACGCCGCCACAAGGTGCGCTACGCTACGCTACATCTACAGCTAGCTACATCGCCGGATGTCGCAAGTAGCCGTCTGTAGCTCAGCGTACCTCATTTACACACCGCAATAACAAGCTAATATGGGCGGACCTGGGCCAGGAGGGACAGCACATAGGCGTGCCACAATTGTGGATTACGAGCCGTCCGTACGATGATAGGACATCGCAATATCATCATGATTGGCCAGGCATCGCAGGAGGCTGAGTAATACAGCACGCTCGAGCGATTGTGTAGTGTGACTGGTCAGCTCCTTAAATATGCCGCCCTAGGCAGCGACTACCAATCGTCATGCAGGAGCTTCCTCCAATGATCGCTGAAGGGGCGTGGTATCCCGGAGCCTGGGTCACGCCTTAGCTACATTCCAGCTACAGCCCCGGGTGTCCAGAGTTCCCTTCTGTTCCTTCTTTACACGCCGATACAGCTCGCTACAATCGGCGATGTTGCCATATGTTTATGGGCAGTGCACGGATACAGAGGTATCTGTAGCCGGCTGTGTCGTCCCGTCTTCAGACGCCGCTACTACGGGTGATATTGGCGCGACAAGCTACATTTGTAGCCTGTAGCGGGTTGTATCCATCCTGTTGTGGCGGCGTGTAAAGGTACCATATGTGAATTCCCAGCTCGGCGTTCCTCACCTCTCCGAGCATGTTCAGCATCACATTCACAGTCGCCAGGAAAGTGCCGAACGACGGAGCGACATCCGCGTCAAACGCCGGCGTGCTGAAGTTCAAGGCCAGGAGCAGCTGATACTGCGCGAGGTCCAGGGGCTGCAAACAACAAATACAAGACACTTGTAGAAAACCATTCGCTCATTTTACAGCTGCAGCAATTCCGGGTTACAGACCTGAAGTATCTGGCAGAGGTCGGGTGTGAACGCTCGCAGCGCGGCCAGCGTCTTGCTGAGGATCTTGAGCAGACTGTGCTGGACGGAGCGCAGCGCTCTCAGCTCCGCCGCCTCGGTCTCCGGTTTCGGTTGCTTGGAAGGAGTTTGCGGTGTGCGCTGACCACGAGAGCTGGAACCGGAGGTCACGGCTTCAACACTTTTTATCTGAAGAGTTAGACAGATGAGAGATAGCGGGTGCACGTTCCGGAAGGTTCGGCACCCCCCCCCGTTCCGGCACGCGGGCACTCACCTGGAGGTAATGCTGCAGCATCTTGCGGCTGTAGAGCAGGGAGGTGCAGGACTGGCAGAGGTAACACAAACTGACCTGTGAGGGCCACACAAAGATGGTATTATTACACTGCCATTCATGCGTGGGTGCTCGGCACTTGCAGCGGCTGCAACTTGAGTACCAACAACAATGGAAGTCAACGGGGAACTGGAGCATTTTACTGGAAGAGTTGGGTTTCCCAATAACACTCATTATATTCGGCACTCGAGTCGCGAGTACAGAGTGCCTGCTCATCATTAATTATTTATTTATGGCTTCATTGAGGGACACTGGAAGACCTTGTCCCTCAATGAAGACTCCGAAAAAAAGAGTTTACGGCGAGTACCAAAATCTCCTTCTATCCGGTTCCGCTTCTTACCTGAATGTCCTTCATTAACTGCGGCAGGTGGAAGTGCCATTCCTTGGTGAAGTTCGAGAGCTGCAGCAAGAAGCAGACGGTGTGATCGGCCTCCTCCAGACAGGACAGACTCTGCACGGTTCGCACGGCGCCCAGACACTGTGGGGGGGGGCACAGACTGCATTCAGCACAGGGATCGATACAGGTGTCACAATATGATGGCGCCCCCCCCACCCCCCTATATCTTACCTGTAATATCCTCTCCTGGTGAACACCTACAAAGTCTAAAGCATCTGTAAGGAAATTATATCTCAGGGTCTTCAGCAGCCGTTCCATCAGAGATATGGTCAGACGGTAGACGCCCGGCCACGAGGGGGCGTCCACGGCTTTGCGGGTGGAGAGGGGCGGCTGCACCTGCATTAAAAAAAAAAAACCTTTTATATTTAAAAAAAAAAAACACAATAAAATACATCTATGTTCTTGTAACACCTAACTAGCAAAGTCATCTCCCTATATATGATGGAGGGTCAAAATAAACCCCAAAAATTATAAATATATATTTATGATATAATGTAAAATATATTATAAATATAATTTTTTTATGATTTTTAAATATATATTTAAAACTCAGAATAACAAATATATATAGTATCAATATATCAGATTATATATTTTTTTCTATTAGGATTTCTAATATTCTATCATCGAAAAAATATACATAGAAGGTGATTGGAAAGGAAAATGTCCACGTACTGACGGGCGACACAGGAGCGTCTCTTACCGCAGTGGCACCGTTCACACTCAGCTGGTAGACGCTCAGCAGCGGCAGGCACATGCTCTGGGTGATGCCGGCACCGGCTATGGCCGCCGCACCCTGGAGGAGAGAAATAACTCTTATAGGGCATGATCATGTGTGCACACTATATGGAGAAAAGTATGTGCAACCACCCCCCACAACATACCATCAGTACATGAATACAGTACTATAACTGCCATCAGTATATGAATGTAGCATGACTTCATCTGGTGCTCGGCATTGTGCTTGGGGATGTACGGCTGCAGCTGCTCGGCATTGTGCTTGATGTACGGCTGCAGCTGCTCAGCACTGATCTTGGTGATGTACGGCTACAGCTGCTCGGCATTGTGCTTAGTGATGTACGGTTGCAGCTGCTCGGCATTGTGCTTGGTGATGTACGGCTGCAGCTGCTCGTTATTGTGCTTGGTGATGTACGGCGGCTGCAGCTGCTCGGCATTGTGCTTGGTGATGTACGGCTGCAGCTGCTCGGCCAAGAAGCTCCCAGTGGGCGCAGTGTTTGTGCTGATGTTACAGAGGAGGTCTGGACCCCGCAGTTATGGGGTCAGCAGAGCGGTGGGGACTTTTCTTTCCTCTGCTCCTCAGCACTCGCCCACCCCCTCTGTAATGTTACTGGGGCTGGGTTCCTGCGGTCCCTTCTATTCCTCAATAAAATCATTCACAGGTGATAGGGAAGAGCCATGAATGGACTTGTTACCCCGGCGGCTATTACAAGACGCGCTAATATCAGTGATCTCTGCACCACTGGACGCTGTCATATGGTAGTAAGGGCAAACAGCAGGGCAATGGGGTCATGTGTTATACACCGAGAGGGGTCGCCTGTAATACACCAGGGGGCAAAGGGACTGGATGAAAACTGAATCCAATGAATGAGATGTGTTCCCCAATACGTTTCTCCATATAGTGTGTGTATTACTCGGGGCTCACTATCTGACCAGTCACTTACCTGGTGAGTTTTGGCCAATGTAAACAGCAGGTGGAAGGAAGCTTCACAGAAATGGAGGTTCTGTTTACCCCGGAGGCTGATCTCGAGGGCACTGAACAGCAGGGGCAGCACGGGCAGCTGCCTGATCACCTGCAGCCACTGGTCTCCATCCTCGTCAGCCTGGCACAGCTCCTTTGCCAAGTGTAACGCCAGCACACAAACCTGTACAAAGATGAAATGCAGACAATGACCAGGACAGAGCAATTATATGCAGAACCCGAGGACGGTGTCCCCTCCGCTCGTCCTGCTCATCGCAGCGTCCCCACCGCCCGGCCCGCTCCTGGTGTCCCTACCCGGTGGTGGCGTCCACTCCACCCTGCCCACTTGTGGCGTCCCCTCCGCCCTGCCCGCTTGTGGTGTCCCCTCCGCCCTGCCCGCTTGTGGTGTCCCCTCCGCCCTGCCCGCTTGTGGTGTCCCCTCCGCCCTGCCCGCTTGTGGTGTCCCCTCCGCCCTGCCCGCTTGTGGTGTCCCCTCCGCCCTGCCCGCTTGTGGCGCTCTCTTATTCTCACCGTATCCCGCTGGTCTTTGTGTCGGGCTCTGGGCAGATCATCCGTCTCCATGCTGTCCCTGTCCTCTGCTCCATCCCCGGTCTCCAGTCCGTGTCGGGTCTCGTCTATAAGCGCCATCACCTCGTCCTGTAGGTTCTCACATACGCTGAGGAGCAGCTGCTGGTACTGGGGAATACTGCTGACTATACACAAATAAAAACAAAAAAAAAAAAAAATATATGGTGGAATTTTTAATTCTATGGTTTACTGATCACTGCCGGGGTTACTGACCACTGCTGCAGTCTATCAGAGGTGGTCGGTGTGACGACACTGCCTTCCTTAATGCAATATTCCTAATTTGGCTGGACGTATGGGTCTTTTGTTTGTGATCTCATGTTTGTTAGGTCATTGTTTCTTGCCAGACTACTCGGGAGCTCCATTGTATTGGTTTGTGTATTGCTAATTGAATGTAAATTACCTCACTCTCTCTGTCTACATCACTCAGAGGAGAATTAAGCAGATACCGGATTGAAATGCCAACCCATAAGAGAACAGCCTTATCCCACTACTCCTATAAGAACACAATATACGATAAGGTGTAGGGCTTGGGATATTAAAAAGAGAATTTTGTTTACGTACCGTAAATTCTTTTTTCTTTAATCATCAATGGGAGACCCAGACAATGGGGTTTAGGGCACTGCCCTCCGGAGGTCACACTAGGTACTACAAGTTTGTAGACACCGCCTCCTCCGCTTATAAACCCCTACCGCAGGGAACATCCTCAGTTTGGTCCATAAGCTGCGAGGAGAAAATAAACCACACCCGAAACATCGGGAAGAATGCCGTGCACAGACGGTTCAACAACCCGGCAAACACTGTCTCAACAGAGAGCAGAACAAATGCAAAACATGCAAAGGAACAACTGGGTGGGTGCTGGGTCTCCCATTGATGATTAAAGAAAAAAGAATTTACGGTAAGTAAACAAAATTCTCTTTTTTCTGGTCATCATAATGGGAGACCCAGACAATGGGGATGTCCTAAAGCAATACCCCAGGGCGGGAAGAGTTCCTCAACAAGACGGATAACACATGGTTCCCTTCAAAGGTGGGCAACCGCCGCCTGGAGAACCCGCCTGCCCAGACTTGCATCCGCAGAGGCATGGGCATGCACCATATAGTGCTTAGAGAAAGTGTGCAGGCTGGACCAAGTGGCCGCCTGACACACCTGTAGAGCAGACGCTCGATGTCGCAAGGCCCAAGAGGCACCTACAGCTCTGGTAGAGTGAGCCTTCAATCCCACCGGGAGAGGCAAACCAGAGGACCGGTAAGCCTCTTGAATGGAAGCCTTAATCCATCTGGCCAAGGTTGACTTCGAAGCCGCGGACCCCTTACAGCGACCTGTCGTAAGAACAAATAAGGAATCCGAACTCCTGAAGGAGGCGGTCCTGGACACATAAATGCGTACAGCTCTCACGAGATCCAGAGTGTGGAGGTCGCGCTCCACCTGATGAACGGGAGCGGGACAAAATGATGGGAGAACAATCTCCTGGTTCAGGTGAAAAGTTGAAACCACCTTCGGCAAGAATTCTGGCCGTGGGCGCAACACCACCTTGTCTTGGTGAACCACCAGAAAGGGTGACTTGCACGATAGTGCAGCCAATTCTGAGACCCTCCTTAGAGACGTAATCGCCACCAGAAAGACCACCTTCTGGGACAGACGAGATAGAGAAACATCTCTCAACGGCTCAAACGGCGGTCTCTGTAATGCCGCCAGGACCATGTTAAGGTCCCAAGGGTCTAGAGGTCTCTTGTAGGGCGGAACCATCCGCGACACCCCCTGCAGAAATTGACGAACCTTCGGGAGGAGCGCCAATCGCCTGTCAAACAGCACCGAAAGTGCTGATACTTGACATTTCAAAGAGCCAAGGGATAATCCCAACTCCAAACCCGACTGTAAGAAAGCCAACAACGTCGGGATGGACAAGGGCCACGGAGACCGTCCACCAGAGGCACACCAGGTAAAAAAGATCTTCCACGTCCGGTGGTACATCTTCCTGGAAACAGGCTTCCTAGCCCGATTCATAGTGGCCACCACTGTAGGGGAGAAACCCCTAGATGTCAGGAGCCAGGCCTCAAGAGCCATGCAGTCAATCTGAGGGCCCTGGAATTGAGGTGGAAGAATGGGCCTTGTGCGAGTAAATCTGCGCGGTCTGGAAGAGCCCACCTGTGTCCGCCTGACAGTTGGCACAGGTCTGGGTACCAGGACCTCCTGGGCCAATCCGGAGCCACTAGAATGGCTATCCTGCACTCCGACCTGATCTTCCACAGGACCCTGGGAATCAGAGCCAGAGGAGGGAACACATACGGCAGTTGGAAGCTGGACCAACTCAGTATCAGAGCATCCGCCCCCAGGGACTGAGGATCCCACGATCTCGCCAAGTACTGGGGCACCTGATGATTCAGCCTTGAGGCCATCAGATCCACGTCCGGAGTGCCCCACCTGCTGCAGATGTCCTGGAAGACGTCTGGATGTAGAGACCACTCTCCGGCGTCCATCCCCTGCCGGCTCAGGTAGTCGGCCTCCCAGTTCTCGACCCCTGGGATGTGAACTGCGGAGATCAAGCAGTCGTTTTCCTCCACCCACGATAGGATGCGGTGGACTTCGGCGAGGGCCTGAGCACTTCTGGTCCCTCCCTGATGATTTATGTAGGCGACGGCCGTCGCATTGTCGGACTGTACCCGAATGGGTCGTCCTGCCAGGAATTTCTGAAACGCCAGGAGCGCCAGATAGACCGCCTTGATCTCCAGGACGTTGATCTGCAACGTCGACTCCGCCTGAGTCCAGAGGCCTTGAGCCCTGTGGTGTAAGAACACCGCGCCCCAGCCCTTCAGACTGGCGTCGGTGGTCACCACTAACCAAGAAGGTTTGAGGAAGGATCTTCCCCGTGACAAGTGACGTGGCTGGAGCCACCACTGCAGGGAGTCCCTGGTCGGTTGTGACAGTGCCACCAACCGATTCAGAGAGATCGCTCTCTTGTCCCACCGGCGAAGAATCTCCAGCTGGAGAGGACGGAGACGAAACTGTGCAAATGGCACCGCCTCTATTGCCGCTACCATGCGTCCCACCAGTCTCATCAATTCCCGAAGGGATGAGTGAGGTGACAGGAGAACGTGCTGTACTCCTGAGTGGATCGCCAGCTGCTTGGCCTGAGGTAGAGACACCAGGGCTGAGTCCGTGTGGAAGTCCATGCCCAGATATGTCAATGACTGGGTCGGAACCAGGGTCGACTTCTGAGTATTGAGAAGCCACCCGAACTGTTCCAGAGACCTCATGGTCGCTTCCAGGCTCACCCGACAAAGGTCTTCCGATGGCGCCCTGACCAATAGGTCGTCCAGATAGGGTATGACGGCGTGACCCTGCACATGCAGGAGAGCCATCATAGATGCCATCACCTTCGTGAACACCCTTGGCGCAGAGGCCAACCCGAAGGGTAGGGCCACAAATTGGAGATGTTCGTCCCCCACTGCGAATCGTAACCAGCGTTGATGAGCCGGTGCAATGGGCACGTGAAGGTAAGCGTCCCTGATATCGATGGACGCTAGGAAGTCCCCCTGCGACAGAGCCGCGATAACGGAACGTAGGGATTCCATGCGGAACTTCCGCACCAACACGTGACGGTTGAACAATTTTAGGTCTAGGACCGGTCGAAAGGAGCCGTCCTTCTTTGGGACAATAAAGAGGTTGGAGTAAAAACCCCTGAACCTCTCTGCCGTGGGCACTGGGACCACTACTCCGTCTCTGCGGAGTCCCTCCAACACCCGGAGAAAAGCCTGAGTCTTTTCTGGGGATGGAACAGACCGATGGAATCGGGATAATGGTTTTGACGTCAGCTCTATCCTGTAACCTCGCGAGACTACGTCTCGAACCCACTGATCTTGAACGTGAAGTAGCCACTTGTCCTGAAAGCGAGACAAGCGGCCCCCCACCTGTGGGGAGGCAGGATGAAAGAGCGAGTCATGTAGAGGCGGGTTTGGGGGTGGTAGTTGCCGCCCCCGCCGGCTTCTTTGGACGACTCTTGGAGCGCCACTGAGAAGCGGGCTTGCCCCCTCGGTCCGTGCGAGCGGACGGTGCTGATGACTGTGAGCCGGACCGAAAGGACCACTGCTTTGGGTTCCTCTTAACGGTATACCGTGGCTTAGGCTTATTCTGCGGTATCTTAGACTCAGCAGAATCCTTGATCAGCTTGTCCAGCTCTGTGCCAAAGAGTCTGTCACCAGAGAACGGAAGATTCTGCAGAATCTTCTTAGATGTGGCATCTGAGTCCCAAAGACGCAGCCACAACAACCTGCGGATCGCTATCGCATTGGCCGAAGCCACAGCTGAGCGAGTGGCAGTTTCCAGAGACGCCGTCCTGGCGTAGTCCGCATAGGCCCTTGCTCTCTCAGTGAGTGCCAGGACCTCCGGACTGGACCTTGCCAGGTCAGTGATACCATCCAAGCAGGTAGTAATCGCTTGTAAGGTCCAGACCGTGGCAAAATTAGGGGCAAATGAAGACCCCACAGCCTCATAGGAAGACTTGGCGAGTTGCTCGACCTGTCTATCAGTAGCATCCTTCAGCGAGGAGCTATCAGAGGCAGAGAAAAGGGAGCGTGCAGCAATTCTAGTCATGGAAGCGTCCACCTTCGGGGACTGCGACCACTCCTGGAGCGCCTCCTGGGGGAAGGGGAAGCGATTGTCCTTAGGTTTGCGGACATAGCGCCGCCCAGGATGTAACCTGGGTGCTCTAACCACCCTTCCAAAATTAGTGTGGTCCATGAAGGATCCACTTGGTCTAGCCTCTGGCCGCAGCCATTGATAGACCTCCTTCGGGTGCACGACAACCTCTTCAGGGGGAGTCACGAGACGCAAGGTCTCATTGATGGAGGACACCAGATCCTCCACCCCGTCTGGAGGTTCAGACACAGACACAGACCCGAAGTTTGAACCCCCATCATCTTCCTCACCATCAGAGGAACGCTCCTCCTCAGAGAGAGCCTGGAGCTCGGGTGAATCCTCACGACGAGCCCGCTTAGGGGGTCTCACAGCAGAAGAGGGAGACACCCGGGGGTAACTGGAAGGAGTAGCTGGGTTTTCCAGTCTCCTATGCAGTGCCTCCAGTGACTGCGACATGGAGGACATCTGGGACAGCAGGGATTCATTGATCCTATTCTGCGTTTCCCATGGCCCTTGGATTACCTGAATCTCAGGGTATAGCACCGGAGCTGCTGCTGCCTCAGCTGAGCCAGTCCGGGCTTCTGGGCGTCCGCAGTTATTGCAGGACCCCTCCACCAACGTTCCCTTGCAAGTAGCACAGGTAATGGTGTTATCCGCCGCCTTAGCAGCATGCTTCTTAACTGAGGACATAGCCACAGTAGGGGTTGTTGAGGCCAAGGCCAATAGACAAAACAAACCGGGAATCCCGGTGGCTTACCGACCGCAGTAACGCGGTGGGAGGAAGCGGTGTGTGTGTGTGACCTCCGCGAGTTCCGGTCTCCCTCTGAAGTGCAGACACGTGCTGCCGTAGATCCCAGCCGGGAAGTGAGGGAGAAGATGGCCGCCGCCAGCACAGACGTGGGCGGCGCCGGGAACACGCGGGAAGCACACGCACACGCCCCCCGGTGACGTCACCGTAAGGGCTGCCTCTCCTCCTCCAAGCAGCCTCATCATGGAGGTGCTGGAGCCCGCAGCGCGGGAAAACAGTGCGGAATCATCATGCACACATACCCAGACTGTCAGCACATACAAACATGCACAGTCTACGGCCTCAGCCCCTGTGACACACAGGGCGGTCAGCCAGGGTGACCCCAGCACAGGGTACACCGCCAGATCCGCGGACCCGAGGGTAACGCGCGGTCTGAGTGTCAGGACACATAAAGTGACAGACACTACCCCCAGGCACACAGGAGACACAGAGTGCCTCAGTGCCGGTCCGGTCTGTAAGCACCATTTAGGGAGGCCTCGGACGGGGGTTCAGCCCAGTCCGGAGTGTAAGCACCATTTAGGGAGGCCTCGGACTGGGCTGGCTCCAGTCCGGTCTGTAAGCACCATTTAGGGAGGCCTCGGACGGAGCGGAGCAGTGCAAGGCTCCCATCTCCCACTCTCCAGAGCCCCCCAGAGAGGGATGGAAAGGAGCGCAACAGCGTACCGGGAGAACACAGAGTGTCCAGGCACTAGGCCCTCCGGTACCTCCACCAGCGTGTGCCACAAAGGGTGAGCGGGGAGGCTGTCGCAGGTCCCGACTAGGACCATATTACCTTGTCTTCAGACGCCATCACGTAAGTAGTGAGAGTGCAGTGAAGTGCAAGCAAAGCGTGATCCTCCGAGCACACTAAGTTTAAAACTGAGGATGTTCCCTGCGGTAGGGGTTTATAAGCGGAGGAGGCGGTGTCTACAAACTTGTAGTACCTAGTGTGACCTCCGGAGGGCAGTGCCCTAAACCCCATTGTCTGGGTCTCCCATTATGATGACCAGAAAAAGGACTTCATATGCTACATGGCTTCAGTCTAGGGGCTCAGGTTCCGGTTAGAAGACCATAACCTCAGCCTTTTGGCTGCCGTAACTATATTCTGCAGGAGTTCCGCCTAGGATTCTAGGATTTGGCTGGAACGTCCCCAGGTTGGGACAATTGGTCACTTGGCTACAGACTTTGCTGTGCTTCCTTTTTTTTTTTACCTTTCATCTGCTTCATTTCCAGCACGCAGATCAGGGCGGAGAAGATCCGCGCCTTCGCCTTCTCCATCTGCTGCTTGTCCGCCTGCAGGACGCCGTCCAGGATCCTCGCTAGAGATTTCAGAATATTCTCCGGTGATTTCAGCTCGCTGCCGGCAAAAACAACAAAAAAAATAACCAGACCGGCAGAGAATAGAAGGAAAATAATATTTCAGACTAATCTGGACTCTAGAAGGTCTACGGCAGAGGAGCGGATAAGTTTACAAGCTCAGGTGCTGGAGGAGTGAATAACATTTTCCCTGGTAGTCTAGGGGAAAAAAAGTGTCCTTTTTTTATGGTGAGATTACCATCTCCAGGGTCTTAAAATATTAATCTCTCCACTATTCTATCATCTGGTGATCACCCCTCTTTTCTAGGTTGGTGATATGGTGTAAATTGTGAATCCCCTGGTGGTCTAGGGTAAGGCAGTGGTATTACAAGTGGATTCCCTGGTGGTCTAGGGTAAGGCAGTGGTATTACAAGTGGATTCCCTGGTGGTCTAGGGTAAGGCAGTGGCATAACAAGTGGATTTCCTGGTGGTCTAGGGTAAGGCAGTGGTATTACAAGTGGATTCCCTTGTGGTCTAGGGTAAGGCAGTGGCATAACAAGTGGATTCCCTGGTGGTCTAGGGTAAGGCAGTGGTATTACAAGAGCATTCCCTGGTGGTCTAGGGTAAGGCAGTGGCATAACAAGTGGATTACCTGGTGGTCTAGGGTAAGGAAGTGGTATTATAAGAGCATTCCCTGGTGGTCTAGTGTATCGCTCCCTACTTCTGTTGGGTTTTCCACCCCCGAATACATTTTAACAGTGATGGACACAGTCGGGAGGCGACTTACTTCTTCCAGCGTCGGAGTAGGATCATCATTAAAGTGCCGAGCATGAAGCCGAGCTGCAAACAGGGAACCGAACCGGGGACCTGAAACTGTGGAGATTTGGGTTATTTGCAGCTGTACATTGAAAACAGGGGGGCGCCATGTAGCCCCGGCCTATCGGGGAGGGGTCTGATCCCCCACCGAGATATTTACCAAGATTTCTGTTCCCGATAAGACGTCCTGGAAAAGCTGCTGCTTCACCTCGATGTCGGTCAGGTGCATCACATCCGCCTGTAGTGGGGAGCGAGAAGGGACAAGGTGACCGGCGGGAAGACAGAGGACGGGTGAGGCTGCAAGAGGCCACGGGTGTACAGGGGGGGACAGGACGCAGAAAGCCGCAGGGACGTACAGGGGAGGACGCAGGAGGCCACAGGTCATCGTCATAACTGATAACACTTGGGGACACTGTACGCACATAGTGTGTGGAGATGATGAGCAGGATCCTCCAGGCCGACAGCAGCATCTGATACTCTGTCAGTGAGCTGCAGCCGCCCTCCGTCTCTGCCACGCGCTGCACCAGAGACTGCATGTAGTGGGACCAGTAGGTGAAGCGGCCATCTTTGGAGAACTTCTCCAGTATGTTCTTCAGAGACTTGTCCAGGGATCCGCTGTACGGGGAGAGGAAAATGAGGAAATGAGGAAAGGGGCACAGGCAGCGCTCATGTCTGCGGGTCTCCAGATCAGAGAGAGACATCTTAATGGAGTTTGGATCGGGAGACCCATGATCGGACCAGAGGAGGAAGCCCACACAAACACAGGGGGAGACCAGAGGAAGCCCACACAAACACAGGGGGAGACCAGAGGAAGCCCACACAAACACAGGGGGAGACCAGAGGAAGCCCACACAAACACAGGGGGAGACCAGAGGAAGCCCACACAAACACAGGGGGAGACCAGAGGAAGCCCACACAAACACAGGGGGAGACCAGAGGAAGCCCACACAAACACAGGGGGAGACCAGAGGAAGCCCACACAAACACAGGGGGAGACCGGAGGAAGCCCACACAAACACAGGGGGAGACCAGAGGAAGCCCATACAAACACAGAGGGAGACCAGAGGTAGCCCACACAAACACAGAGGGAGACCAGAGGAAGCCCACACAAACACAGGGGGAGACCAGAGGAAGCCCACACAAACACAGGGGGAGACCAGAGGAAAGCCACACAAACACGGGGGAGACCAGAGGAAACCCATACAAACACAGGGGAGACCGGAGGAAACCCACACAAACACAGGGGAGACCGGAGGAAACCCACACAAAACACAGGGGAGACCGGAGGAAACCCACACAAACACAGGGGAGACCGGAGGAAACCCACACAAACACAGGGGAGACCGGAGGAAACCCACACAAACACAGGGGAGACCGGAGGAAACCCACACAAACACAGGGGAGACCGGAGGAAACCCACACAAACACAGGAAAAAGCAGAGGAAAAACCCCAGAGTCCGGTGTCACCATGATGAGGACGTACTGGACGGCGTAGAAGATCTCCAGGCAGAGGATCCTCATGATGAAGGCGCAGGTCTCCAGGACGCTCAGCTGGAAATACAACAGGTGTGTAAGTCAGGGGACACAACATCACAGTACACAATGTGCTCATGTCACACACTGACATCACAGTACACAATGTGCTCATGTCACACACTGACATCACAGTACACAATGTGCTCATGTCACACACTGACATCACAGTACACACAATGTGCTCATGTC
The DNA here is from genome assembly GCA_033576535.1 of Allobates femoralis. Classification (NCBI taxonomy): domain Eukaryota; kingdom Metazoa; phylum Chordata; class Amphibia; order Anura; family Aromobatidae; genus Allobates; species Allobates femoralis. The sequence continues at coordinate 8,331,912 of JARQOC010000008.1, forward strand.
ACACACTGACATCACTACACACAATGTGCTCATGTCACACACTGACATCACAGTACACAATGTGCTCATGTCACACACTGACATCACAGTACACACAATGTGCTCATGTCACACACTGACATCACAGTACACACAATGTGCTCATGTCACACACTGACATCACTACACACAATGTGCTCATGTCACACACTGACATCACTGCACACAATGTGCTCATGTCACACACTGACATCACAGTACACAATGTGCTCATGTCACACACTGACATCACAGTACACAATGTGCTCATGTCACACACTGACATCACAGTACACAATGTGCTCATGTCACACACTGACATCACAGTACACACAATGTGCTCATGTCACACACTGACATCACTACACACAATGTGCTCATGTCACACACTGACATCACTACACACAATGTGCTCATGTCACACACTGACATCACAGTACACAATGTGCTCATGTCACACACTGACATCACTGTACACAATGTGCTCATGTCACACACTGACATCACTACACACAATGTGCTCATGTCACACACTGACATCACAGTACACAATGTGCTCATGTCACACACTGACATCACTGTACACAATGTGCTCATGTCACACACTGACATCACTGTACACAATGTGCTCATGTCACACACTGACATCACTGCACACAATGTGCTCATGTCACACACTGACATCACTGCACACAATGTGCTCATGTCACACACTGACATCACAGTACACAATGTGCTCATGTCATACACTCACATCGGAGGATTCGGAGGGGGACACAAGTGTACCGAAAAGAGGCGCTGTCAGGTTCTCCCAGAAGTTTGGCCTAGAGGAGAAGAATGAAAACAATTACAAGCCTGATCCACGGCAAATTATTTATTATGCTCTAATTATATAGCGCCATCATATTTCTCAGCACTTTAAAGACATCATCCCTGTCCCCATCGGGGCTCACAATCTACATTCTCTATCAGTCTCTAATGTGGGAGGAAACACGAAACATGGGGAGAACATACAAACTGCTGGTAGATGTCGTCCTTTGTGGGATTTGAACCCAGGACCCCAGAGCTGCAAGACAGCAATACTAACCACTGAGCCACCGTACACAGCGCTAACCACTGAGCCACCGTATACAGCGCTAACCACTGAGCCACCATATACAGTGCTAACCACTGAGCCACCATATACAGTGCTAACCACTGAGCCACCATATACAGTGCTAACCACTGAGCCACCGTATACAGTGCTAACCCCTGAGCCACCGTATACAGTGCTAACCACTGAGCCACCATATACAGTGCTAACCACTGAGCCACCATACACAGTGCTAACCACTGAGCCACCATACAGTGCTAACCACTGAGCCACCATATACAGTGCTAACCACTGAGCCACCATATACAGTGCTAACCACTGAGCCACCGTATACAGTGCTAACCACTGAGCCACCGTATACAGTGCTAACCACTGAGCCACCGTACACAGTGCTAACCACTGAGCCACCATATACAGTGCTAACCACTGAGCCACCATATACAGCGCTAACCACTGAGCCACCATATACAGGCTAACCACTGAGCCACCGTACACAGCGCTAACCACTGAGCCACCGTATACAGCGCTAACCACTGAGCCACCGTATACAGTGCTAACCACTGAGCCACCATATACAGTGCTAACCACTGAGCCACCATATACAGTGCTAACCACTGAGCCACCGTATACAGTGCTAACCACTGAGCCAACCGTATACAGTGCTAACCACTGAGCACCGTATACAGTGCTAACCACTGAGCCACCATATACAGTGCTAACCACTGAGCCACCATATACAGTGCTAACCACTGAGCCACCATATACACTGCTAACCACTGAGTCACCATATACAGTGCTAACCACTGAGCCACCATATACAGTGCTAACCACTGAGCCACCGTATACAGCGCTAACCACTGAGCCACCGTATACAGCGCTAACCACTGAGCCACCATATACAGTGCTAACCACTGAGCCACCATATACAGTGCTAACCACTGAGCCACCATATACAGTGCTAACCACTGAGCCACCATATACAGTGCTAACCACTGAGCCACCATATACAGTGCTAACCACTGAGCCACCGTATACAGTGCTAACCACTGAGCCACCGTACAGTGCTAACCCTGAGCCACCGTATACAGTGCTAACCACTGAGCCACAGTAATAACCTAGTGCACTATACCAACTGAGCCACACGTAATGACCACAGTGCTAACCACTGAGCCACCGTATATAACCTACCGTTGCTAACCAACTGAGCCACCGTATACAGTGCTAACCCACTTAGAGCACCACAGCCGTATACAGTGCTAACCACTGAGCCAACATATAGTACTAACCACTGAGCCACCATATACAGTGCTAACCACTGAGCCACCGTATACAGTGCTAACCACTGAGCCACCATATACAGTGCTAACCACTGAGCCACCGTATACAGTGCTAACCACTGAGCCACCATATACAGTGCTAACCACTGAGCCACCGTATACAGCGCTAACCACTGAGCCACCGTATACAGTGCTAACCACTGAGCCACCATATACAGTGCTAACCACTGAGCCACCATATACAGTGCTAACCCCTGAGCCACCGTACACAGCGCTAACCACTGAGCCACCGTATACAGTGCTAACCACTGAGCCACCATATACAGTGCTAACCACTGAGCCACCATATACAGTGCTAACCACTGAGCCACCGTACACAGTGCTAACCACTGAGCCACCGTACACAGTGCTAACCACTGAGCCACCGTACACAGTGCTAACCACTGAGCCACCGTATACAGTGCTAACCACTGAGCCACCGTATACAGCGCTAACCACTGAGCCACCATATGCAGTGCTAACCACTGAGCCACCGTATACAGTGCTAACCACTGAGCCACCGTATACAGTGCTAACTACTGAGCCACCGTATACAGTGCTAACCACTGAGCCACCGTATACAGTGCTAACCACTGAGCCACCATATACAGTGCTAACCACTGAGCCAAGGTATACAGTGCTAACCACTGAGCCACCGTATACAGTGCTAACCACTGAGCCACCGTATACAGTGCTAACCACTGAGCCACCGTATACAGCGCTAACCACCGAGTCACCATACACAGTGCTAACCACTGAGCCACCGTATGCAGTGCTAACCACTGAGCCACCGTATACAGTGCTAACCACTGTGCCACCATATACAGTGCTAACCACTGAGCCACCGTATACAGTGCTAACCACTGAGCCACCGTATACAGTACTAACCACTGAGCCACCGTATACAGTGCTAACCACTGAGCCACCATATACAGTGCTAACCACTGAGCCACCATATACAGTGCTAACCACTGAGCCACCATATACTGTGCTAACCACTGAGCCACCGTATACAGCGCTAACCACTGAGTCACCGTATACAGTGCTAACCACTGAGCTACCGTATACAGTGCTAACCACTGAGCCACCGTATACAGCGCTAACCACTGAGCCACCATATACAGTGCTAACCACTGAGCCACCGTACACAGTGCTAACCACTGAGCCACCGTACACAGTGCTAACCACTGAGCCACCGTACACAGTGCTAACCACTGAGCCACCGTATACAGTGCTAACCACTGAGCCACCGTATACAGCGCTAACCACTGAGCCACCATATGCAGTGCTAACCACTGAGCCACCGTATACAGTGCTAACCACTGAGCCAAGGTATACAGTGCTAACCACTGAGCCACCGTATACAGTGCTAACCACTGAGCCACCGTATACAGTGCTAACCACTGAGCCACCGTATACAGCGCTAACCACCGAGTCACCATATACAGTGCTAACCACTGAGCCACCGTATACAGCGCTAACCACTGAGCCACCGTATACAGTGCTAACCACTGTGCCACCATATACAGTGCTAACCACTGAGCCACCGTATACAGTGCTAACCACTGAGCCACCGTATACAGTACTAACCACTGAGCCACCATATACAGTGCTAATGACTGAGTCACCGTATACAGTGCTAACCACTGAGCCACCATATACAGTGCTAACCACTGAGCCACCATATACAGTGCTAACCACTGAGCCACCATATACTGTGCTAACCACTGAGCCACCGTATACAGCGCTAACCACTGAGTCACCGTATACAGTGCTAACCACTGAGCTACCGTATACAGTGCTAACCACTGAGCCACCGTATACAGCGCTAACCACTGAGTCACCATGCTGCGAACACCCAAAACGTGTCGTTTGTGACTTACTTGGTTCTTAGGACGGTCATCGCACTGTCGCGCCGATCCTGCCACAAGGCGTGCAGGAAGGCGATTGCGGAGCGGTGGAGCTGGGGCGTGCACCAAAACCGGTCCGATTTCTGGAGGTCAATGAGATCCAGCACAACCTGCAGACAGCTCCACTGCCCCAGACTATACTCCTGCGAAACGCGTGGAATTAAAGAGACGGCGTCAATGAAAACCGTAAAATATGATGAAAATAGCGGAAGCGTTCCCCATAATTAACGTTACCTTGGTTCCATTAGTATCTTTCACCTCCAGATTTAGGAAAAGCTCGATCAGCCCCGGCTGAGTCTCCACCGCGACCGTGAGGAACTCCAGGATCATCACCTTGATCTGCATGTCCTCGATGCTGCACTGCAGGCGGTTGAGGAAGGCGTCCCGGATGGCTGCCGCGTCACTGCCCAGACAGGCGTACACAGACATGGGCGCCACCTGAACAACCCAATCATTAATGGATTGGAAAAAAAAATTCAAGAAATTATAGAAAAGGAAAAATCTTCTTACCGTCGCCAGACGCTTCAGCAGTTGTATCGCCAGCCGTGGCAGTGACGCATCGTACTTATGATAAATATATTTCGCCAAGACTGCAATGAGGTTATTTCCATGAGCGCCTGGTAGTAAAAAAACAACAAATTATTTAGAGACAAAAAAAATTAAAAAGGGGAATTTGGGTACTCACCCATTATTTCTGTGCCCGTTAGTGGTTATATGCTACCAGGGAGGAGCTAAGCTTGTTTAGCATAGTGTCAGCTGCATATATCCACGGTCTTCTATGTCCCCCAATGAAGCACAGAGGATTTTGGTTACACACCGTAAAATCTTTTTTTCGGAGCCTTCATTGAGGGACACAGCACCAATAAAGTGAAAGAGGAAAGAAGATTTTGGGTACTCAAAATCTCTCTTTCTCTTAGCCTTCTTAGGGGATACAGCCCCAATGAAGCGATGATTTTATGGTGAATACCCAAAATCATCTTTTCTCTATTGCTTAATTGGGGCTGTGCCCATCAAAGAAGGCTCCATGAAAGAGTGAAGAGGATTTTGGGTACTCACCATAAAATCTTTCTTGGAGCCTTCATTGATGGGCACAGCCCCAATGAAGCAATAGAGAGAAGACGATTTTGGGTACTCACCATAAAATCGCTTTCTCAGAGCCTAGATTGGAGGACACAACCCCAATAAAGTGCCAGAGAAAAAAAAGATGATTTTGGGTACTCACTGTAAAATCTCTTTCTCTGAGACTTCATTGGAGGACACTGCCCCAATAAAGCAATAGAGAAGAGAAGATTTTGGGTACTCACCGTAAAATCTCTTTCTCAGAGCCTTCATTGAGGGACACAGCCCCAATGAAGCAATAGAGAAAAGAGGATTTTGGGTACTCACCGTAAAATCTCTTTCTCTGAGCCTTCATTTGGACGGGGGGGGGGCACAGCCCTAATGAATTGATAGTAAAAACACACATACACCGTACATGTATAGAATCTGGCACCCACCATGCTGTGTGAGCGCCTGCTCCAGCGGGGACACACCGCAAGATGGCGGCTTCAACCGGATGACGTTGTTGGTTATGGAAAACGCCAATTTAACCGTCTGGATTAACATCTGACCTTGTCCTTCTGTCCCACTGCTGACAAGGGAGAAGAAGCGACAAACGGAAAAGGAGTAAAAGATAAAATCTCCAGAGCGGCCAAGGAGTCGGTAGCCAGGTCTGTACTCACCTCCCGGCCTGGGAGGCCATGACCACATTGATGGTATCCACGCCGATCCCCATGATGTTGATGACGGCCTGTCCTGCCTCCGTGTTGGTCAGACTGAAGATGCACAAGCTCCGCAGGTTTGGGGGGCTGCGGAGGGGATGGACAGAGGTGTAAGGATTAGTGATGAGCGAGCACTACCATGCGCAGGTTGGACGTCCTCACCTCAAGTATAATGGAAGTCAATGGGAAACTCAGTTTCCCGTTGACTGCCATTATACTCTGTATTTGAGTCCGACGTTTACATTTCGAGTTCCCGCACATGGTAGTGCTCGCTCATCACTAGTATGGAGATGACGGGTGGAAGAACGTATAGGGCATGGCGCCAGTTACCTGCTCTGTGGATCCAGATCCGGGCACAGGTTGAGGATGGCGTGAATTAGATTCAAGATCAGATATCCTGGATAACAAGGATGTATAATGTCAGCTATCACTGAATATATAATAGAGGAGGAGATCGTACTGGGCCAAGAAGGGGGGTCCGTGTAATAGAAATCTGTATCAGGCCGGTGTCACTTGTCCTTTATTTGACAGTGTGGATGGAACAGACGAGAGTCTCGAGCTGAGATTATAATGCCTCATTAATGTCTAAGGAGGTTGTTAGTTTGCTGCAATTGCGCAGGAAAATGAGGAGCATCAAGCCGGAGCTGTGATCAAAGTGTTTTATCGGGATAGGCACACCAGGGGTGAGAGCCAACCCCTGCGCGCCGGGAGGGGGGAGCAGAGGAGCCACCCCTGCGCGCCGGGGAGGGGGGAGCAGAGGAGCCACCCCTGCGCGCCGGGGAGGGGGGAGCAGAGGAGCCACCCCTGCGCGCCGGGGAGGGGGGAGCAGAGGAGCCACCCCTGCGGCGCCGGGGAGGGGGGAGCAGAGGAGCCACCCCTGCGCGCCGGGGAGGGGGGAGCAGAGGAGCCACCCCTGCGCGCCGGGGAGGGGGAGCAGAGGAGCCACCCCTGCGCGCCGGGGAGGGGGGCGCAGAGGAGCCACCCCTGCGCGCCGGGGAGGGGGGAGCAGAGGAGCCACCCCTGCGCGCCGGGGAGGGGGGAGCAGAGGAGCCACCCCTGCGCGCCGGGGAGGGGGGAGCAGAGGAGCCACCCCTGCGCGCCGGGGAGGGGGGGAGCAGAGGAGCCACCCCTGCGCGCCGGGAAGGGGGGAGCAGAGGAGCCACCCCTGTGCGCCGAGGAAGCGTTTCAAGGAACCCATCATCAGATTCATACTACACATCAAAGTTGCATAAACGACAGGATGACATACCCAGATTTTCTCTCACTCCGTGAGAGCTGTAGCGCCACCTGTGATAATTAGGAAGCATCTCTCGTAACACAAACAGTATACAGGGCACGAGTCCCTGACTCTGCAGACTGCCCAGCTGACCCTGGAATTAAAGCCGAAAATTAACACCCAACACCTGTGAGAAGGGAAACATCTTTACTGTTCTGTGAACTCTTACCTTCACCAATGTAGTGACGAGGCGAAGGAAGGAGATGGTGACGCTGTATTCCCCGTGTGACTGCTCGATCCCCAGCAGCGTCCCGTATCCTCCTGCATTCATGTTTTCGGTGCTTTGAAGAAAAAAACCCAAAAACAAAATATTGGAAAGTGCAAAATTACAGTAATTGAGAAGAACCGGAGAGCTGCAGACACCGCGGGTGCGACAAGGGGATAGTGGAATTTACCATAAAACCCTTTTCTTGGAGCTTTCATTGGGGACACAGGAACCAAGGTTTTCACATGTCCCCCAATCAGGCGATAAAGAAATGACAATACCTGATAATGTGTCCTGACGAAGAACTGGCAGCAAAGGGAAGAAATCCGGTGTGGTGCAAATCAGTCCAGACCTGGGATAGGAGGAAACAAGCAATGAAAGATCCAGGGTTTGGAAGATATTAATCAGGGGCACAACCTGTCCTCACCTTCCCCGGCATTCGTGTGGCGAGGGCGGTCAGGCAGTTTACGCAGGAGGCTATGAAGTCCATCGGCGGGTTCATGACGGTTGTTAACCTATAAAGAAAGCGTAATGATCACCAGTGTCTGGTTATAACACTCGCTGTAGCTTCGCCTCCCTCCTGACCCCTCTACCTCTGCAAGAGCATGTAAATCCGCGAGGTGATGGGCAGGAGGTAATCCGCGATGGACAGGTCCGTGTTAATAACTTTGTGCACCAGGTCGATAATGGGTTTTACTCTTTGGCAATGAAGAATAACGTCTGGAGAGAAACAAAATGGAGACGATGAGTTACGAATCGATATAAGTCGGCGAGGCGGGAGGAGGTGCGTTTCATACCGGCGGTGGACACCACGTGAAGGAGCATCTCAACCTCGCAGGTGAAGAGCGTCCAGCTGCTGAAGGAGTATTCCCAGCGCACGAAGAAGCCGCGCTCATCGGACATCACCTGACCGACCGTCCCCTGGGGAATCCGCAGATTGGTCTGACCCAGTCCTAAAAACAGAAGAATGGACAGTGACTATCCTGCCATATGATGAAGGAGTTAAAAGTAAATGGAAAAAGAGGATTTTTGTGTACTCACCGTAAAACCTCTTTCTCTGAGTCTTCATTGAGGGTCACAGCCCCAATGAAGCAATATAGAAAAAGATATTGGGGTGAGTACCCCAAATTCTCTTCTGTATTGCTTAATTGGGGGACACAGGATACCATGAGCTGTGACCCTCAATGAAGGCTCTGAGAGATTGTGCAGTGAGTACCCAAAATTCTCTTTTTGCAGCCTTCATTGGGAGGGGGGGGGGGACACAGCCCCCAATGAAGCAATAGAGAAAAGAGGATTTGTGTGTACTCATTATAAAAGCTCATTCTCACACCGTTCATTGGGGGACACAGGATACCAGGAGCTGTCCCCCCCCAATGAAGCGATAGAGAAATGTATAAGACCGCACAAATGGCGCTGGCAGAGCAGATTTTTCAAGATTCTAGAACGGATCGACAATATTAAAGGTTACCGATGAGTTCATCTGTCCCTGAGCTACAAGGGCACATAAACAATTAAGTTAAAGCGTTGGGGTAAATGTGCTGCAATTCCCTTTAAAGAAACCTATAAATCCACTTGCAATAAGGTAAGCGCCCCCTTGTGGTGGCTGCGTGCAACCGCAGTACTTAAAGAGGCCTTTACCCCGAAATGTTTACTGAAGAGTGGAACTTTGCTAGTTCCAGACTCCGTATTACTCACCTTCCTAAAATAAATGACGGACACCAGGACAGCAAAAGAAACCAGTGCATGACCCGAGGAGGGTGAGTAATACTCAGTCTGTTTTTCGTTTATTCAATTTCTCCTCTCCAATGCGGAGATATCAGCTAATAACGTTTATGGTGTCTAATATGGAGATTTCCAGTATAACCAAGAGGGCTGAAGTACAGATCTGTCTTTGGGGACGTTACCTTTTCCTCTGCTTGAGGTTGGCCAATCGTAAGCAGCAGGCGTCATACGGGTAAAGAAGAAAGCAAAAAACTTCCCCAAAGCTCAGAAATGGCCCTTATCTTTTTTTGGTGTGTGCAACCAGGTCAGAAGTGCAGGAGTATAGCAGAGCTGTGCGTCATTACACAAACCACTGTGCATCTATACCAGGCATCGGGGTGGTGTGTAACAACACACAGCGTCGCTCTCCTCCTGCACGTATAACCACTCTAGGTACCAGCACGGAGATCTATGTGACCTGGTTACACATATCTTTCTTACCAGATCACATACATAGCATAGTAACATAGTTTTTAAGGTTGAAGGAAGACTTTAAGTCCATCTAGTTCAACCCATAGCCTAACATAGAAACAAATAAAACTGGTAAATGTTGCCCTTAAAGAGAAACTTTCACCAGTCTCACTTTTCCTAAGTAACCTGGTAAGGAAGTGGTGTCTAATCAGGTCACATAGATCTCCCTGCCGCCACTTGGTGCGATTATAGGTGAGGTGTAGCACAGCTGTGTGTCATTACACACACCACAGTGTAAATACACCAGGCATCGGGGTGGTGTGTCTAATAACACACAGATCTGCTGGACTCCTGCTCTTCTAATCACACTAGGAGCCGGCAGGGAGATCTCTGTGACCTGGTTACACACGTTCCTTACCAGGTTACTTAGAATAAGTGACACCGGTGAAAGTTTCTCTTTAAAGGGGAACAATCACCAGTTTCACTTTTTCTAAGTTCCCCCAAAGAAGGTCAGATACGGCCGTTTCTTTTTTTAACCCCTTCCCGACCTTTGACATTATACAACGTCATGGGCGGGTAAGGGGTGTTTGATGTGAGCTCCGGCGCGGTGCTCACATCAAACAGCCGACATCTCAGCTGCTGTGATCAGCTGAGATGTCGGGCTAACAGCTCCGATCGGATCCGGGATCCGATCGGCGCTGTTAACCCCTTGGATACCGCTGTCAGTCACTGACAGCGGGTTCCAAGGCGGCCGCAGCGGGGAATGCACTGTTCCCCGCCTGCTCCGGGGATCCCGCGATACTATTGCGGGATCTCCGGCGCTCACGTGACTGCCCGGGGTCCTAGCTAGACCCCGGATGCTGTCACAGTGCAGTTTCCTGTTGTGGTTGGCAGACGCTGCCAACCACAGCCCGTCCGCAATTCTGGGAGATACAGATGAGCTACAGCTTTCCCAGAAGCGATCGGACTGTGCAGCAGGGTGTGTCTCTTAAAGAGGCAGTGTACAAATAAGAATCAATGATGAAATAAAGTTTTTAAAAACCTGTAAAAAAAAAAAAAAAAAAAAAAAAAAATAAAAAAAAAAAATTATATATATATATATATAAAAGTTAAATTCACCCCCCTTTTCCCCCAATCACAATAAAAGTATTAAAACAAGAAAAAAAAAATACACGATTGGTATCGCCGCGTTCAGAATCGCCCGATCTATCATCGTATTAAATCCGTTAATGAGAGCCGTGAACTCCGTGACGGAAAAAATGGTCCGAACGCCAAAATTCCGTTTTTTTTAGGTCGCTGCAACATTGCTATGAAATGCAATAACGAGCAATCGAAACTGCGGATCCCCCAAAGATGGCATCATTAGAAACGGTAGCTCAAGACGCAAAAAATAAGCCGTCACACAGCCCCAGATCCTGAAAAATGACGACGCTACGGGTCGCAGAACACGGCGCTAAAGTCCGTTTTTGTTTTTTTCACCACTTAGATAGCAATAAAAGGTAACATGTAGGGTGTCTATGAACTCGTACCGATCCGAGGCATCACCCCGTCACATCGGTTTTACCATATAGTGAACATGGCGACTAAAATACCCAAAAAACAAACGTGTCATTGCACTTTTTTTGCAATTTCACTGCATTTAGAATTTTTTTGCAATTTCCCTGTACACTATATGGTGAAATAAATTATTGCATATGAAAGTACAACTCGTCTCGCAAAAAACAAGCCATATGTCTATACTGACGGAAAAATAGGAAGCAGAGGAACAAAAAAACAAAAATGAAAAACGAAAAATTCCCGGGTCATGAAGGGGTTAAAAGCAACAATCAATATTAGAAACGAACGATACTGTTGTTAGGTGTCTGGGACCTAGGATCACCCCAATAAATATGTATCGTCATGAATTGTCTCATTCTGAGGTTGCAAATTGTACATATAAATGTGATTACCTAGTGCATACAGCAGCTTGGTGCTCTGTCTCCTCCAGAGCGTCTCGTCGTCGTGTGACCGGACATCCTGGGGCTTGTGCTTATAATGCTCGGTGTAAAATGCCATCCTGTCCAGGAAGCTATAGGCCTGGGGGAAAAAACAAAATAAAACGAAAAAAGAGGATTTGTGTGTACTCACCGTAAAACCTCTTTCTCAGAGCCTTCATTGGGAGAGACAGGATCCCATGCTGTGTCCCCAATGAAGTGATATGGAAAACACAACTAGAACCAAACGCAACAATTTTAATAGGAGTTACAGTTTGTCGGATATTTAGCTCCTCGTTACCTTCCGGGCCGTGGACTTGTTTGATACGAGAGCAGTGAAGAGTTGGAGCAGAGGAGCCAACTGATCGGGGAACATGGTACAGACGCTGTCTAGAAGGATCCCGAGGCCGATGGTGGTGTCCTGAAGACAAGATATGTATCAGATTAGTAACATGGCCACAATCACGACACTTTATAGACTAAGATTTACTGCCAAGCCCTGCCGGGTCCAAAGTCTTTAAAATACAAAAGTATGTAAATGCTGCTTAAAGGAGCTGTCCAATACTTGATCATCCTGGTCTTAAAAGCCAGAGTCAACTAAGAAAAGGTTATACTCACCTCCTGCACCGTCGTCGTTCCATTGATGGCAGTAAGGAGTCTCCGGGTTGAAGTGAATTGTTAAGTCAAGTGAACCTGCAGCTAATCAGTGGCCTCTAGTGATGAGCAATCTAGGACTTATTAGTATGCCCTTGGCAGTGCTTCTTCCCTTTGATGCGGGCTCACGCGCCGAGATTGCATCATTCCCGATACATGCCGGCTGATCTGATCAGCTGACGTGTAGCTAACGGCACCAATCGGATCATAGATTTGTCCGACACTGTTAAACCTTTAGCTCATGCTGTCAATCACTGGTAGCGCATTCTAAAGGGGCGCGGGGAGATCGCACTGTTACCCACAGGCATCGGCGGCCCCATGATGCGATGCCAAGACAGCGCGGGGTCCAGTGATGACCTCCGGATGATGTCATGAATCACTTCCTGCCGGCATAATGAAACGCATATTTGGTATCGCTGCGTTCATAACTGTCCGCTCTATCAAAAGAGATCTGGGCTCCTGTGATTAGAAGGGGTCTCAGCACCTGGACACTCACTGATTAAACATAACGTATCTCTGGGACATGTCATGCGCTCTGTATATTTAGATTTACTCCCTGAATCTGTTTGTGCCCAGTTGCTCTTCACTCACCGTATTCCAGAAGAGATCGGAGAGATTCGGGGCGGTCAGCACTTGACAAGCCGTATCAATGATATCCTGAGGAGACAAGGAGACAACAATGATTAATGGATTATATTAACAGGATAATTATAGATCTAAATTGGTAAGTCAAAGTCAAATCTGCTGGACCTTCTGCCCAACACAAACCCAAAACGTAAACCAGTAATCACTCCCTTACTAAAAAGACTCACAGCAACTTATTATGTTTCTGTATAATTTGTAGCACAGTCAGGAAAGTGGAAAAAAGAAGATTTTTGTGTATTCACCGTAAAACCTCTTTCTCGGAGCCTTCATTGGGGGATACAGGATATCATGATATCCTGTTTCCCCACAATGAAGCGATAAATTAGGTGAAGCAATCTCTACAATGATTCCAACCTTTTACCTGCTGTTTCCCTAGTGTATGCTCCTCCATGGACGTCAGGGCGAAACAGAGCAGACTGTAGACGCACAGACACGCTGTGCTGGTTGTACACTGTAATAACAAACAGGGCAAAACATATAAAATCATGACGTAGAGCAGGGGTAGGGAACTCCAGGCCTCAAGTGCAGGTTTTCAGCATTTCCTTAGTACTGCACAGGTGATAATCGAATCACCAGCACCGGGTGATGATTCCAACCCCTATGCAATGCTAAGGAAATCCTGAAAACCTGCACTGTGTGCGGCCTGGAGTTCCCTACCCTTGACGTAGAGTAATCCTGCTCCTCCTTGCCGTGGATCCTTACGTTATTCTCGCCGCTGCCGAGGGCTCGCAGCATGCCTGTCAAGTACTTGAAGACGTGGAGCTGGACGGCGATGCTCCCCATTTTTCGGATGGTAGTGGCGGCTTCTTCAGGACTCAGCGTGTGTCGCAGCAGAGCCCAGGCCAGGAGGACGGGAGCGTGGTGAGGGATGTCCCCGAAAGTCAGCAAGATGTTGTCCATGTCCTGCGGAGATGGCGGTAACAGGTTGTGGTCAGACGGTGGATGACGAGTCGGTTCCGGGGCTGATCGGGGAGGGGGGGCAAACCTCACCTTACAGAACTGCTGCTCGTTGGTGAACGGGTGCTCGAGCTCATCCTTAAAAATGTAATCCTGCAGAGAGTCCATGTCGATTCCTTCCAGGAGGATGAGAACTTCAAAATACCTAAAAAACAAAAATGAGACTGAAAACACGGCCGAGCAGAGGTCGCATTATCACAGAAATACAGGAGCATCACAATGAATTAGAATATCATCATAAAGTGACTTATTTCAGTAATTCAATCCATAAAGTGACCACATCTATTATATAGAGTCATTACACACAGAGGGATCTATGTCATGTGTTTATTTCTGTTAATGTTGATGATTAATGAAACCCCAAAGGTCATTATCTCAGAAAATTAAAGTAGGGAGGATGAAGGGTCTGAGAGATAAAATATGACCTAAATAGGTATCAGAGGCTTCACCTTGTGTGGTTGTGAGAGTCACAACCACTATAAAAGCAGATCACGGCTGCTGCAGTCCCCAGCGTGGTGCATATAGAGGAGGGAGGATGAAGGGTGCTGCCGTATTCCACCGGACATCAAAGGGTGAATATAATATTGGGCAGCCTTTGCAGCATTGGGATCCTGAGGTCCTGAGTTCAATTCCCACCAAGGACACTAAGGACAACATCTGCAAGGAGTTTGTATGTTCTCCCTGTGTTTGCGTGGGTTTCCTCCGGGCACTCCGGTTTCCTACCACATTGTAAAGACATACTGATAGGATGTTTAGATTGTGAGCTCCAAGAGAGACAGCATTACTCATGTATGTAAAGTGCTATGGAATTAACAGCGCTATATAAATGAATAAATATTATATATTATATAATATTGATTTATTAGTCAATACGTTTCAGGGTTCCCTGGCCCCTTCCTCAGGGACAAATCAATATGATATTGCCATGTTCCTGAGAGTCCTGAAACGTGTTGACTAATAAATCAGTATTATATTCCCACTTTGTTGTCTGGTGGAATACGGCAGCGTGGTGTTATCAGCATTACAGTGCTATGAAATTAATAGCGCTATATAAATGAATAAATACATTATCCGATGGGTCAATGGAATCTACAAGACAAATATGATACTTTTCCTTTATCTATAGTGAAAGGAATCATATTTTTCCAGCACGTTCCTTTAGTTTGAGCCATTATAAATGATGGCAGGAGTGAATGACGTGAGGTTACCAGCACTCACCCGATTTTGTCTATTAAGGGGTCCAGGCTTTGCTCGACCAGGTGACGGTTTTGCTGCCTCCGTCCAAACCCTTGTTCTTTGAAGAGTTTGGCGAGGGTCAGGAGGTTGGAAGGCGAGATGGCAAAGTAGGCGTAATAGAGGAAGATGATCTCCAGCAGCATCGCCTGCTCCCGCAGACTCTGCGCAAACCAGCGTGACACCTGACGCTCCGTCTGTGAACAGAAGAAAGGACGGGAAAAGAAAAACCAGCTCCGGTGATATCCCATAATATAACCCCTCCATATACTAATAGGAGTATAGATCACATTTGCTGGACATGAACAGTGCAGGAGAAAGGATCCATTATCATCGAGGAAAGTTTCTGGCTCACCTTGATAATACTGATTTGACTTTTTCTGAGCACCCATGTATTACTGTGAGCCAGTCATATAATACATTGGAGACCGGATCCATAACCAGCAGATATCAGCTGTGTTACACAGCCAGCTCCAGCTCTGATCGCTGCTGTAACCCCTTAAATGTGGCCATTAATCTGACAGTGGCACCTAAGGCGTGCCGAACCCACAGGCTTCATAGGAAGCCATCCACTAATCCAGAGAACGAGGTTGTGAGGATTGGAGGCCGAGTACAAGCCTCTGCTCCATTTATCTTGGTTCCGCCTGCAGCCACACAGGAGCACGACTCTCTGCTGACGGTCGCTGTATATTGATGATGTGTATTTACAGGTGAAGCTGATGACTTACCATGAGGTTCCCGTGTGTCTCCCATGTGGGGGCTTCTTCTTTGCAGAGGTCTTCAAAGTGCTTGCGGTATTTCCCCATTAAGTCCTCCCGCTGCAGCATGTCCATACAGTCATTAAATTCTTTCTAAAGTGATAGGAGAGAACAATCAGCCATGGTAGAATAGGACGACGGTCAGCCGGGCGCCGGCTCAGTGACAGCTACAGACAGGCTTGGCCAGAGCGTGCAGCA
This sequence comes from Allobates femoralis, assembly GCA_033576535.1. Lineage (NCBI taxonomy): Eukaryota > Metazoa > Chordata > Amphibia > Anura > Aromobatidae > Allobates > Allobates femoralis. The sequence goes on from JARQOC010000008.1 coordinate 8,348,080, forward strand.
GACATGGCGGAATAGGAGGACGGTCCAGTGAGCGCCGCCTCAGTAACCGTAGGCTGGAACATGCAGCACACATGGTAGAATAGGCGGACGGTCGGCCGAGTGCTGGCACAGTGACAGTACGGAACAATCAGCCGTGGTAGACAGTCAGCCGAGCAGCGGCTTGGTGACAGGCCTGGCCGGAACGTGCTGCAGACATGGTAGAACAGGCGGACGGTAGTACAGACGCAGGTTTGGCGGTGACGTGCAGCAGACATGGCGTGATAACACGTAAACAGGCCCAAAGCCAAACTGCTCAGTCGGATAAAGACGGAGGAACGAGGCGATGGTGTGCAGATGACGTCACCTTGTAGGGATGCTTCTCATCCTGGAAGTAGGTGAGCAGCAGCAGGACGCAGCGCAGCATGCAGATCCGCTCCTCGTAGTAATAGTCCGCGATCTGGAAGGGATGAGAGGGCGACAATTAGGGGAGAAGAAGATGGAAATATACAGGAAGAGTCTGAAACTCTCCGAACACAGGAGAGTCCCAACCATCAAAGAGTGATCAGTGCGGGGACGACTTATCACATACAGATGTGTAAGCTACAAAGAGAACGACAAACACCGAAATGGGCTGTCCGCTGTAAACTGATCATTCTGCACTTCTCAATCCTCCCAGCGCCCGCACTATGTCAACTACAAACAGAACCAGACTAGTCGGAGTGACCTCACCCAATACAAGTGCATGGAGTCGGTGTGACCTCACCCAATACAAGTGCATAGGGTCGGTGTGACCTCACCCAATACAAGTGCATAGGGTCGGTGTGACCTCACCCAATACAAGTGCATGGAGTCGGTGTGACCTCACCCAATACAAGTGCATGGAGTCGGTGTAACCTCACCCAATACAAGTGCATAGGGTCGGTGTGACCTCACCCAATACAAGTGCATGGAGTCGGTGTGACCTCACCCAATACAAGTGCATGGAGTCGGTGTAACCTCACCCAATACAAGTGCATGGAGTCGGTGTGACCTCACCCAATACAAGTGCATGGAGTCGGTGTGACCTCACCCAATACAAGTGCATGGAATCGGTGTGACCTCACCCAATACAAGTGCATAAAGTCGGTGTGACCTCACCCAATACAAGTGCATGGAGTGGGCAAGGTCCTCACCCAATACAAGTGCATGGAGTCGGTGTGACCGCACCCAATACAAGTGCATGGAGTCGGTGTGACCTCACCCAATACAAGTGCATGGAATCGGTGTGACCTCACCCAATACAAGTGCATAAAGTCGGTGTGACCTCACCCAATACAAGTGCATAGAGTGGGCAAGGTCCTCACCCAATACAAGTGCATGGAGTCGGTGTGACCGCACCCAATACAAGTGCATGGAGTCGGTGTGACCTCACCCAATACAAGTGCATGGAGTCGGTGTGACCTCACCCAATACAAGTGCATGGAGTCGTGTGACCTCACCCAATACAAGTGCATGGAGTCGGTGTGACCTCACCCAATACAAGTGCATGGAGTCGGCGTGACCTCACCCAATACAAGTGCATGGAGTCGGCGTGACCTCACCCAATACAAGTGCATGGAGTCGGCAAGGTCCTCACCCAATACAAGTGCATGGAGTGGGCAAGGTCCTCACCCAATACAAGTGCATGGAGTCGGTGTGACCTCACCCAATACAGTGCATGGAGTGGGCAAGGTCCTCACCCAATACAAGTGCATTGAGTCAGTGTGACCTCACCCAATACAAGTGCATGGAGTCGGTGTGACCTCACCCAATACAAGTGCATAGAGTGGGCAAGGTCCTCACCCAATACAAGTGCATAGAGTCGGTGTGACCTCACCCAATACAAGTGCATAGAGTGGGCAAGGTCCTCACCCAATACAAGTGCATAGAGTCGGTGTGACCTCACCCAATACAAGTGCATGGAGTTGGTGTGACCTCACCCAATACAAGTGCATGGAGTCGGTGTGACCTCACCCAATACAAGTGCATGGAGCAAGGCCATGTCAACAAGATGGCCGCACCTAATAGTCGAATATGCCCACTCTACACTTCTATTGAGTGAGGTCATGCCCACTAGTTGGGTTCTTGGCTGGGCACATGTATATCGCATTACTGCAGACCGTTCCTGGTTTAGACATTGGTGAATCCTTGCAGTGCACAGGGCGTGTGCTGGGATGGTTGATAAGTTTGCAGCCACATAGAGGGACTGCAGAACTACTTTAGACCGGACAAACCCCTTTAAGGCCCTATGTACACAGCGCGGTTTTATAGTGCAGTTTTGTGACAAATCTGTAAAGTGAATGAGAATCCTGATGTTTTGTGCACAAGTTGCTCATTTTTCCTTTGCAGATTTGGTGAATAACCTGCAGCTCGTCGACTCTTGGTGCATTTTTGCCGCGTTTTTCTGACCTTCCACCCACTGACTTCATGGCAAAAAAACCCCACTATAAAATGACACTGTTTTTGGTGCCTTTTTCTGCCTGAAGATGCAGAAATTTCTGCACCAAATCCTCAGCGAGCGCCACAGCCCGACTCACCCAGAGTCATATTTGCTTCCGGATCACAGTGTAGCAAAAGGGATGCACGGACAGGGCCGCCATCAGGGCTTGACTGGTCTTACTGGTGTGAGGGGCCCTGTGCACAGATGATGAAATCCAGCGATCCCATAGACTTCAAAAACATCAGCTTTATTCCAAAAAAAGTTTGGTATTTAAATCGCTAAGAGCCGTGAAATGCGTCACGTCGTCCACGTTTTTTACTTTTTTCATCACATTTTCAAAGTTTTTGGAATAAAACAGATTGTTTTAACCTTGCTGGATTCCTCACTTTCCCTAATCTAAGTAAGTGTAATGATGCAGATGGATTTACACTGACCTTCAGGATCAGCGCCTGGCTCTGCCGCTCATCTTGTGGCACCAACTAAAAAAAAATAACAAAGATGTGAGATCTGCCGGTCCACCCCATGCACCGCGCCATGAACAAGAAGGGGGCCCGCACCTTTATGGAGTCCTGTGTTCCCCGATAGTCGTCCTGGAGGTAGCACTGCAGCAGCTGCACACTCTGCTCCTCGTCCAGACCCTGTGACAGTGAACGCGGAGGGATAGAGGTCATACGGGGGCGGTAACGAGCCGCCATCTTCCCCAACCAGCAACCAGAAGTGACTCACCAGAAACTTACTGATCCGCTGCCCGAGATCCTTCAGGGCTGGAGCCAAGTTCTTGTTGGCCTTCACTTTGTCTGCGGAGCTGGTCCTGCAAAGAAAGGGTTAATGAGAAAGGTGTGAGATATTGTTTTAGGTGTAAACATAGGAAATCCTCCACATAGGCTGGACAGCTCCGGTGTCGCTCCCGCAGCGCACAGTCTGGACGGCGTCGCTCCGCAGCGCACAGTCTGGACGGCGTCGCTCCGCAGCGCACAGTCTGGACGGCGACGCTCCGCAGCGCACAGTCTGGACGGCGACGCTCCGCAGCGCACAGTCTGGACGGCGCCGGCGTCGCTCCACAGCGCACAGTCTGGACAGCGCCGGGGGTCGCTCTGCAATACACAGTCTGGACAGAGCCAGCATCGCTCTGCAGCGCACAGTCTGGACGGCGCCGGCGTCGCTCCGCAGCGCACAGTCTGGACAGAGCTGGGGGTCGCTCTGCAATACACAGTCTGGACGGACCCGGCGTCGCTCCGCAGCGCAGTCTGGACGGCGCCCTTGGCCATTCACAGCGCAGCTCTCCATCCTGAATTCCGGGCTGTTACTAAAGGGCCTGTCACACGTGTCAATGTCGCCTGCAATATCGCTCATGCGTCACAAATTATTAATCGCCTGAGCGATGTGGAATTATCGCAGGTAAGATGTCACACGCGTCAATATGACCCAGCGATGCGGTGATGTCGCCATCTTGCGAGCGATTTTATTTAGTCGCTTGTACGTTGTCAAAATAGAAAATACGTCGCTGAGTTTAGTGTCACACGCAGCGATGCACAAGGTCTACTGAGCGATGAGCGACAGGTTTTACATCTGGCAGTGAAACCTGCGATCAGCGACATATCGCTGGTTGCATCGCTTGGTCACACGCTTCAATGTCGCTCCTGCGTCACTTTTATGTCGCTCGAGCGACTAAAATCCGTGACGTACGAGCGACATTGACAGCGATATTGACGCGTGTGACAGGCCCTTTAGACTGACACATTGTAACAAACGCTTCCAGTCAAGAGCAATGAAAATGCAATGTGTAATAGAAAGGAGGCAGTGAGTCTGTATAGAGAGGTACCTGGGCGCCTTATAGAAGGACAGTCCCTGCAGGAACCGCTCTCCGTAGCGCTCCAGCTCCGCCTGAATTTGCATCTGCAAAGCAAAATATATTAGTTTATTAAGAGGATCATTTCCTTCACAGCAGCACAGAGTATTTTAAGTGCTTGTCTGGGGGATTTACAGGGAGTATTAACCCTCCAGTGACCCCTGCAGGGCTTTGTTCACTTTGGTGCAATGATGATGACTGACTGTTCATGTGACCGCTGCAGACGATCCGGTGATTGGCCGCACGCAGGGAATGGCGCCACCTATATGCCATAGCCAGGGACTGATTGTGGTATTTAAAGGGGTAAACACCAGTAATGGTAGCGGCACGTGTTGGCTGTATCCCACAGCCGGCACCCGCCAGCTCCTCCGTCCTCTCCACACACCTGCACGGCGGGAGGCGGATAACGATGGAGCATCGGTTATTTATCCCGCTTATGTTACTTCTCCTTTAAGGAGGGAAAGAGACGAGCCGCGGACTCTTACCGGATCTCTCATAGCCGAGCGGCCGAGGAGGATGGTCCACAGCTCCCGGCTGCTCCTGAGGAAGAACAAGAGACGTTATATGGAGCGCGGGGAGGATAGCAGGTCCTATACATCCCCCGCGAGCATGGACGTAAAGCAAGCAAGGCAAACTACTGCAAAACTGCACAACCCCGTAACGGCGACAAGTCACGCTCCGATCACTGCTGACCACCAACACAAGGCCTGGTGGACCGGGGGGGGGGGAGAAGACACGAGGCTCCATGTGTCCATCACCACCAGCCTGGAGGGGGGAGCGAGCGGGATGCTATGAAAGGTGGGAGGGAACACACGCTCTCTATGGGGGGGAGAAGGGAGGAGACGCTCTCTATGGGGGGGGGGAGGAGACGCTCTCTATGGGGGGGAGGAAGGGAGGAGACGCTCTCTATGGGGGGGAGGAAGGGAGGAGACGCTCTCTATGGGGGGGGGGGAGGAGACGCTCTCTATGGGGGGGGGGAGGAGACGCTCTCTATGGGGGGGGGGAGGAGACGCTCTCTATGGGGGGGGGGAGGAGACGCTCTCTATGGGGGGGAGGAGACGCTCTCTATAGAGGGGGGGAGGAGACGCTCTCTATAGAGGGGGGAGGAGACGCTCTCTATAGAGGGGGGGAGGAGACGCTCTCTATAGAGGGGGGAGGAGACGCTCTCTATAGAGGGGGGAGGAGACGCCTCTATAGAGGGGGGGAGGGAGACGCTCTCTATAGAGGGGGGGAGGAGACGCTCTCTATAGAGGGGGGGAGGGGGAGACGCTCTCTATAGAGGGGGGGGGAGGAGACGCTCTCTATAGAGGGGGGGAGGAGACGCTCTCTATAGAGGGGGGGGAGAGACGCTCTCTATAGAGGGGGGGAGGAGACGCTCTCTATAGAGGGGGGGGAGGAGACGCTCTCTATAGAGGGGGGGGAGGAGACGCTCTCTATAGAGGGGGGGAGGAGACGCTCTCTATAGAGGGGGGGAGGAGACGCTCTCTATAGAGGGGGGGAGGAGACGCTCTCTATAGAGGGGGGGGAGGAGACGCTCTCTATAGAGGGGGGGAGGAGACGCTCTCTATAGAGGGGGGGGAGTAGGAGACGCTCTCTATAGAGGGGGGGAGGAGACGCTCTCTATAGAGGGGGGGGAGGAGACGCTCTCTATAGAGGGGGGGAGGAGACGCTCTCTATAGAGGGGGGGGAGGAGACGCTCTCTATAGAGGGGGGGAGGAGACGCTCTCTATAGAGGGGGGGAGGAGACGCTCTCTATAGAGGGGGGGAGGAGACGCTCTCTATAGAGGGGGGGAGGAGACGCTCTCTATAGAGGGGGGGAGGAGACGCTCTCTATAGAGGGGGGGGAGGAGACGCTCTCTATAGAGGGGGAGGAGGAGGGGGGAGGAGACGCTCTCTATAGAGGGACGTTCTTAGAGGGGGGGAGAGACGCTCTCTATAGAGGGGGGGGGAGGAGACGCTCTCTATAGAGGGGGGGGGAGCGCTCTTATAGAGGGGGGGGGAGACGCTCTCTATAGAGGGGGGGGGAGGAGACGCTCTCTATAGGGGGGGGGGAGGAGACGCTCTCCTATAGAGGGGGGAAGTAGGGGGAGGAGACGGACCTCTATAGAGGAGGGGGAGGAGACGCTCTCTATAGAGGGGGGGAGGAGACGCTCTCTATAGAGGGGGGGGGAGGGAGACGCTCTCTATAGAGGGGGGGGGAGGAGACGCTCTCTATAGAGGGGGGGGAGAGAGACGTCTCTATAGAGGGGGGGAGGAGACGCTTCTCTATAGAGGGGGGGAGGAGACGCTCTCTATAGAGGGGGGGGGAGGAGACGCTCTCTATAGAGGGGGGGGAGGAGACGCTCTTATAGAGGGGGGGAGGAGAGTCTATAGAGGGGGGGGGGAGAGCGCTTCTATAGAGGGGGGGGAGGAGACGCTCTCTATAGAGGGGGGGAGGAGACGCTCTCTATAGAGGGGGGGGAGGAGACGCAGGGGGAGGAGACGCTCTCTATAGAGGGGGGGGAGGAGACGCTCTCTATAAGGGGGGGGGGGACGCTCTATAGAGGGGGGGGGGGAGGAGACGTTCTATAGGGGGGGGGAGGAGAGCTCTCTATTAAGAGGGGGGGGGAGGAGACGCTCTGGGGGGGAGGTCTTATAGAGGGGGGGGAGAGCTCCTATAGAGGGGGGGGGGAGACGCTTTGAGGCGGGGGAGAGTTTTAGAGGGGGGGGGGAGAGCTCCTATGGGGGGGGGAGGGACTTTATAGAGGGGGGGAGGAGACGCTCTCCATAGAGGGGGGGAGGAGACGCTCTCTATAGAGGGGGGGGGAGGAGGAGACCTCTTATAGATGGGGGGGGGAGGAGAGCTCTTAGAGGGGGGGAGGAGACTCTATAGAGGGGGGGGAGACTCTCTCTATAGAGGGGGGGGAGGAGCGCTCTCTATAGAGGGGGGGAGGAGACGCTCTCTATAGAGAGGGGGGGGAGGAGCTGCTCTCTATGAGGGGGGGGGAGACGCTCTCTATAGGGGGGGGGGAGACGCTCTTAGAGGGGGGGGGGGAGGAACGCTCTCTATAGAGGGGGGGGAGGAGACGCTCTCTATAGAGGGGGGGGGAGGAGACGCTCTCTATAGAGGGGGGGGGAGGAACGCTCTCTATAGAGGGGGGGAGGAGACGCTCTCATAGGGGGGGGGGAGGAGACGCTCTCTATAGAGGGGGGGGGGAGGAGACGCTCTCTATAGATGGGGGGGGGGAGACGCTCTTATAGAGGGGGGAGAGCTCTATAGAGGGGGGGGGAGGAGACTCTCTCTATAGAGGGGGGGGGAGGAGACTCTCTATAAGAGGGGGGGGAGGAGATCTCTCTATAGAGGGGGGGAGGAGACGCTCTCTATAGAGGGGGGGGGAGGGGGGGAGACGCTCTCTATAGAGGGGGGGAGGAGACGCTCTCTATAGAGGGGGGGGGAGGAGAGAGCTCTCTATAGAGGGGGGGAGGAGACGCTCTCTATAGAGGGGGGGGAGGAGACGCTCTCTATAGAGGGGGGGAGGAGACGCTCTCTATAGAGGGGGGGGAGGAGACGCTCTCTATAGAGGAGGGGGAGGAGACGCTCTCCAGGGGGGGGGGGGGGAGGAGACGCTCTCTATAGAGGGGGGGAGGAGACGCTCTCTATAGAGGGGGGGGGAGGAGACGCTCTCTATAGAGGGGGGGGAGGAGACGCTCTCTATAGAGGGGGGGAGGAGACGCTCTCCATAGAGGGGGGGGAGGAGACGCTCTCTATAGAGGGGGGGAGGAGGAGACGCTCTCTATAGATGGGGGGGGGGAGGAGACGCTCTCTATAGAGGGGGGGAGGAGACTCTATAGAGGGGGGGGGGAGGAGACGCTCTCTATAGGGGGGGGGGGGGAGACACTCTCTATAGGAGGGGGAGGAGACACTCTCTATATAGGGGTGGGGGGTTACTGTCTCTGCTGGGCCTCCTGTATGTAGACTATGGCGGCTCCCCGCAGAGCATGCTGGGCCTTGTAGTCCTTGCAGTGTTGCCGCTGTCACTTTCTTCCTGTCTCCCGCCTTTTCCCATTTGAACGTCCCCGCCTGCTGTCAGCTCCTCCGGCTTCCGGTGCCGCCGCTTCCTCTCCTCCTCCCGGTGTTGTTACCTCTCGTCCAGGCCCCCGGCAGCCGCCGCCATCTTCACTCTCCGCCCCCCCTCCTTGTCCGCCGCACACGTGATGATGAGACCCGCGCGGCCCGGGCGTCACGTGACCGCCCACTAACTGAACTGACAATCCCCTCCTCAGTGCGGGCGGAAGTGGCCGCTGACACTGACGTCACTTCCTGTCAGGTGACCGAACATGGCGCCGTCCATGGTGAGGTCCGCGCGGTGCTGGAGTCGCCTCACTCCTGTCACACACCAGAATCATCAACATTATCACTGAGAAAAGACATTCATACAATGATAGTTTAATATCTCCTTATACTAACATGTAAATTACACACAGGGAATCATTAAACAGATTTGCTCCTCAGCCCCTGTATATACAGCCCCATCCTACAGAACATCCCTTCTCTCAGCCCTCTATATACAGCCCCATCCTACAGAACATCCTCCTCTCAGCCCCTGTATATACAGCCCTATCCTACAGAACATCCCTCCTCTCAGCCCCTCTATATACAGCACTATCCTACAGAACATCCCTCCTCTCAGCCCCTGTATATACAGCCCTATCCTACAGAACATTCCTCCTCTCAGCCCCTCTATATACAGCCCTATCCTACAGAACATCCCTCCTCTCAGCCCCTGTATATACAGCCCTATCCTACAGAACATCCCTCCTCTCAGCCCTGTATATACAGCCCTATCCTACAGAACATCCCTCCTCTCAGCCCCTGTATATACAGCCCTATCCTACAGAACATCCCTCCTCTCAGCCCCTGTATATACAGCCCTATCCTACAGAACATCCCTCCTCTCAGCCCTGTATATACAGCCCTATCCTACAGAACATCCCTCCTCTCAGCCCTCTATATACAGCCCTATCCTACAGAACATCCCTCCTCTCAGCCCCTCTATATACAGCCCTATCCTACAGAACATCCCTCCTCTCAGCCCCTCTATATACAGCCCTATCCTACAGAACATCCCTCCTCTCAGCCCCTCTATATACAGGCCTATCCTACAGAACATCCCTCCTCTCAGCCCCTCTATATACAGCCCCATCCTACAGAACATCCCTCCTCTCAGCCCCTCTATATACAGCCCTATCCTACAGAACATCCCTCCTCTCAGCCCCTCTATATACAGCCCTATCCTACAGAACATCACTCCTCTCAGCCCCTTATATACAGCCCTATCCTACAGAACATCACTCCTCTCAGCCCTGTATATACAGCCCCATCCTACAGAACATCACTCCTCTCAGCCCCTGTATATACAGCCCTATCCTACAGAACATCCCTCCTCTCAGCCCCTCTATATACAGCCCTATCCTACAGAACATCCCTCCTCTCAGCCCCTGTATATACAGCCCTATCCTACAGAACATCCCTCCTCTCAGCCCCTGTATATACAGCCCTATCCTAGTTTGCCTATACATCTCTGCAATTCTGTGTATCCACACTCTTGCTGTGATATAAAAATTTCCCAATACATCTCTTCTATTCCGTTGTGTAACCACACTCCCACTGTAAGATACTAGTTTCCCCACACATCTCTGCTATTCCTGTGTATAACTGCACTCCTGCAGTAAGATACCAGTTTCCCTATACATCTCTGCTATTCCTGTGTATAACTGCACTCCTGCAGTAAGATACCAGTTTCCCTATACATCTCTGCTATTCCTGTGTAACCCGCACTATTTCTGTGAGATACCTGTTTACCTCTACATCTTTCCTATTCCTGTGTATGCACACTCCTACTATAAGATACCAGTTTCCCTATACATCTCTGCTATTTTAGTGTATCCACATGCCTGCTGTAAGATACCAGGTCCCTATACATCTCTGCTATTCCTGCTGTAAGATACTAGTTTCCCCAATACATTTCTGCTATTCCTGTGTGTAACCACACTCTTTCTATACAATACCAAATATACCAGCACTTCTGCTATAAGATACTAGTTTCCCTATACACCTCTGCTATTCCTGTGTAACCACACTCCTGTGAGATGCCAGTTTCCCTATACATCTTTGCTATTCCGTTGTAACCGCACTCCTACTTTAAGATACCAGTTTCCGTATAAATATCTGCTATTTCTGCGTGTAACTGCACTCCTACTGTAAGATACCAGTTTTCCTATACATCTCCGCTATTCCTATGATTAACTGCACTCCTGCTGTAAGATACCAGTTTCTCTATACATTTCTGCTATTCCTGTGTAACCACAGTCCTGCTGTAAGATACCAGTTTGCCTATACATCTCCGCTATTCCTGTGTAATCACAGTCTTGCTGTAAGATACCAGTTTCCCTATACATCTCTACTATTCTGTGTAACCACAGTCCTGCTGTAAGATACCAGTTTCCCTATACATCTCTGCTATTCCAGTGTAACCACAGTCTTGCTGTAAGATACCAGTTTCCTATACATCTCTACTATTCCTGTGTAACCACAGTCCTGCTGTAAGATACCAGTTTCCCTATACATCTCTGCTATTCCAGTGTAACCACAGTCCTGCTGTAAGATACCAGTTTGCCTATATATCTCCGCTATTCCTGTGTAACCACAGTCCTGCTGTAAGAAGATACCAGTTTCCCTATACATCTTTGCTATTCCAGTGTAACCACAGTCTTGCTGTAAGATACCAGTTTCTCTATACATCTCTACTATTCCTGTATAACCCCAGTCCTGCTGTAAGATATCAGTTTCCCTATACATCTCTACTATTCCTGTGTAACCACAGTCCTGCTGTAAGATACCAGTTTCCCTATACATCTCTACTATTCCTGTGTAACCACAGTTTTGCTGTAAGATACCAGTTTGCCTATAAATCTCTGCTATTCCTATGATTAACTGCATCCTGCTGTAAGATACCAGTTTCTCTATACATTTCTGCTATTCCTGTGTAACCACAGTCCTGCTGTAAGATACCAGTTTGCCTATACATCTCCGCTATTCCTTTGTAATCACAGTCTTGCTGTAAGATACCAGTTTCCCTATACATCTCTACTATTCCTGTGTAACCCAGTCCTGCTGTAAGATACCAGTTTTCCTATACATCTCTGCTATTCCAGTGTAACCACAGTCTTGCTGTAAGATACCAGTTTCCTATACATCTCTACTATTCCTGTGTAACCACAGTCTGCTGTAAGATACCAGTTTCCCTATACATCTCTGCTATTCCAGTGTAACCACAGTCTTGCTGTAAGATACCAGTTTCCCTATACATCTCTGCTATTCCAGTGTAACCACAGTCTTGCTGTAAGATACCAGTTTCTCTATACATTTCTGCTATTCCTGTGTAACCACAGTCCTGCTGTAAGATACCAGTTTGCCTATACATCTCGCTATTCCTGTGTAATCACAGTCTTGCTGTAAGATACCAGTTTCCTATACATCTCTACTATTCCTGTATAACCCCAGTCCTGCTGTAAGATACCAGTTTTCCTATACATCTCTGCTATTCCAGTGTAACCACAGTCTTGCTGTAAGATACCAGTTTCCCTATACATCTCTACTATTCCTGTGTAACTATAGTCTGCTGTAAGATACCAGTTTCCCTATACATCTCTACTATTCCTGTGTAACCCCAGTCCTGCTGTAAGATACCAGTTTCCTATACATCTCTACTATTCCTGTGTAACCACAGTCCTGCTGTAAGATACCAGTTTCCCTATACATCTCTACTATTCCTGTGTAACCACAGTCCTGCTGTAAGATACCAGTTTCCCTATACATCTCTACTATTCCTGTGTAACCACAGTCCTGCTGTAAGATACCAGTTTCCCTATACATCTCTACTATTCCTGTGTAACCACAGTTTTGCTGTAAGATACCAGTTTGCCTATAAATCTCTGCTATTCCTATGATTAACTGCACTCCTGCTGTAAGATACCAGTTTCTCTATACATTTCTGCTATTCCTGTGTAACCACAGTCTGCTGTAAGATACCAGTTTGCCTATACATCTCCGCTATTCCTGTGTAATCACAGTCTTGCTGTAAGATACCAGTTTCCTATACATCTCTACTATTCCTGTGTAACCCAGTCCTGCTGTAAGATACCAGTTTTCCTATACATCTCTGCTATTCCAGTGTAACCACAGTCTTGCTGTAAGATACCAGTTTCCCTATACATCTCTACTATTCCTGTGTAACCACAGTCCTGCTGTAAGATACCAGTTTCCTATACATCTCTGCTATTCCAGTGTAACCACAGTCTTGCTGTAAGATACCAGTTTCCCTATACATCTCTGCTATTCCAGTGAAACCACAGTCTTACTGTAAGATACCAGTTTCCCTATACATCTCTACTATTCCTGTGTAACCACAGTCCTGCTGTAAGATACCAGTTTCCCTATACATCTCTGCTATTCCAGTGTAACCACAGTCCTGCCGTAAGATACCAGTTTCCCTATACATCTCTGCTATTCCTGTGTAACCACAGGCCTGCTGTAAGATACCAATTTCCCTATACATCTCTACTATTCCTGTGTAACCACAGTCCTGCTGTAAGATACCAGTTTCCTCTACATCTCTGCTATTCCTGTATAACCACAGTCCTGCTGTAAGAAGATACCAGTTTCCTTATACATCTCTACTATTCCTGTGTAACCACAGTCCTGCTGTAAGATACCAGTTTCCTATACATCTCTGCTATTCCAGTGTAACCACAGTCCTGCTGTAAGATACCAGTTTCCCTATACATCTCTGCTATTCCAGTGAAACCACAGTCTTACTGTAAGATACCAGTTTCCCTATACATCTCTACTATTCCTGTGTAACCCCAGTCCTGCTGTAAGATACCAGTTTCCCTATACATCTCTGCTATTCCAGTGTAACCACAGTCTTGCTGTAAGATACCAGTTTCCCTATACATCTCTACTATTCCTGTGTAACCACAGTCTGCTGTAAGATACCAGTTTCCCTATACATCTCTGCTATTCCAGTGTAACCACAGTCCTGCTGTAAGATACCAGTTTCCCTATACATCTCCGCTATTCCTGTGTAACCACAGTCCTGCTGTAAGATACCAGTTTCCCTATACATCTCTGCTATTCCTGTGTAACCACAGTCCTGCTGTAAGACACCAGTTTGCCTATACATCTCTGCTATTCCAGTGTAACCACAGGCCTGCTGTAAGATACCAGTTTGCCTATACATCTCTACTATTCCTGTGTAACGACAGTCCTGCTGTAAGATACCAGTTTCCCTATACATCTCTACTATTCCTGTGTAACCACAGTCCTGCTATAAGATCCCAGTTTCCCTATACGTCTCCGCTATTCCTGTGTAACCACAGTCCTGCTGTAAGATACCAGTTTCCCTATACATCTCTACTATTCCTGTGTAACCACAGTCCTGCTGTAAGATACCAGTTTCTCTATACATCTCTGCTATTCCTGTGTAACCACAGTCCTGCTGTAAGATACCAGTTTCTCTATACATCTCTGCTATTCCTGTGTAACCACAGTCCTGCTGTAAGATACCAGTTTCCCTATACATCTCTGCTATTCCTGTGTAACCACAGTCCTGCTGTAAGATACCAGTTTCCCTATACATCTCTGCTATTCCTGTGTAACCACAGTCCTGCTATAAGATACCAGTTTCCCTATACATCTCTGCTATTCCTGTGTAACCACAGTCCTGCTGTAAGATACCAGTTTTGATTGTAGAACCCTTGACATCGTTATTGTTTTATTGCAAACATCAGAAAGTTTATAAACCAAAATTACAATGGGGAGTGAATCATTTTGATAGCCACGTATTGTTGGGTAATATGTTTTGGATTGTCCCCATTCAATCGTAGACTTTTTAATATTCATTTCAACCTCAGCCCGCACAATTGCACTTTCCTGCAGAAACTCCAGGCTCTGTGAACCTGCTGTAACACCAGGGAGGAAAAAAAGACACATTTTTGGGATACAAAGCTAACGATACCTTCATGTGAACATGCCCTACCAGCATGATCTGGCCTCTAATATTAGGTTTAGGCTCAGATCAATGTAATGCAGAAACTGAGCTATGCTGCCACCTGCTGGTCATGTTCCTAACTGCAGCCTGTGGCTTTTGGAGTTTGATGTGTTGAACTTGCTTTTCAACATTACGCGTCGACGCTGCGACAGACATCCGGGGTTGGTGATGCGGCAGCAAGTTGGTAACGCTCCCCGTAGATGGAGTGGGATCCCCGGGGCTGTAATGTAGGATAGGGATTTGACACAGGATTGTGGCTCTGCAGGCGGGATGCTGGCACAGTTTATATCAAGGGCAGGGGTAGAGGCCGCATTTGTGGCACCCCACTGGTCGGTGCGCCACTAAGGGGGACTGTTATGATCCTGTGACTAAGGAGTAACGTACAGATTCCACAGAAGTCGTTGGCGACTATACTGACCGCAATCCCTGACTACACACCGCAACTAGAAGTAGCCGTGGGATCTAACTAACCAGACCTAGACACCTCTGCACAGCCAGAGAACTAACTGCTCCTAAAGATGGATGTAGGAAAAGCTATCTTGCCTCAGAGCAGAACCCCAAAAGAATAGCCGTTGACATCGGAGTGTTTGCCAATGATGCACAAGAAGCCGCAAACAGTTTGCTGAAGACAAGCAGACTAAGGACATGGATTAGTGGAACTGTCCGGTGGTCTGATGAGACCAAGAGAAACTTATTTGGTCCAGATGGAGTCAAGCGTGTGTGACGGTCTAGGTCAGGAGCATAAATACAAGAGTGTCCTCCCAACAGTCAGGCATGGTGGTGGAAGGTCATGTTGGTGCATGGTTGTGGAGAGTCATGATTTGGGGCTGCATGATGCTGCCAGCTGTGGGTAGCTGAAAATCATTGAGAGAACCATGAATACCATCAAGTCCTTTGACCTACTGAAGATGAACATGATCTCCTCCCTTCATATTCCACCATGATAACGACCCACAACACCCTGCTGCTAAAGACACTGAGGGTGAAGGTGCTGGCCGGCCGAGCATCTCCAGACATGAGCCCTATGGAGCATCTGTGCGGCCTTCTTAAAAAGAAGGTGGAAGAGCGCGAGGTCTCTACAGTACATCCACCATCTTCGTCGTTATGAAGGATGAAGAGGATCCAGCGAATCCTGTGAAGATCTAGTGACCTCCAGGTCCAAGAGAGTTACACAAAATATTTTAGCAAAATTTGTCCATTTTCCCTTAGGGGTGTACTCATTTTTATTTCCAGTGGTTTAGTAGGCGACACCACAAGCTTCACACTGACTACTGTACATTGTATCAAAGGGTCAGATCTTCAGAAAACATAGAATAAATTATTTACAAAAATGTGAGGGGTGTACTCACTTTTGTGAGATACTGTATATGTATATATTATGATATAACATATTACTCTGTTTCTGGACTTGTAACATAGTATAGATGTGTATAGACACTACAAGTCCCAGCATATCTGTCTGAATAGAAGTTAGAAAACGCCGCGTCATGAAATCACGGGAACCAAATTTCTGCTGCGTTTGTCCATTTATTATCTGCGGCCGCTTAACGATGATTAATGATTATTTTTATTGATGATTTGTTCGGAGCCATCGCTGGCGGGAGACGTCCCCTTCTCACTTCTCAGGGCGATTCCTGCGTCTGTGGACGGCAAACAGAAAAATACGTCAGATTCTGCCTCTAGATCATTCCTACTAAAAATCTAGAAATATCCCAAAATGCTAAATATTCTGTTGTTCCCTGTAAGGAGCGCACCGCAGAGGGCACAGAGTCACCGGGCTGATTTAGGGTAACTTTGTTGCCCGTAGCAACCAATCACAGCTCAGCTTTTACTCCTAATGCAGCTCGGAATGTTGCGTTGTTGCTGGTTGCTAGGGGCAACAAGACCAGTTCTGCTGCTAAATCTGACAATGAGGTATGGCCTGATCATGTCAAAGAGAATCCCTGTGTCCTCCTCCGCCCTCCTTACCATATTTACTAACAGTCACCTTTTGTCAGGACAGATGGAGCAAACCCAAAGTGTGTTTTGGGGGTTAGTCCTTAACCACCTATTAAATATTGCTTATTTTTCATTTGGCAAAAAAAACCCTGGCTTTGCTTGGACTACTGCATTGGTTGATGTGGGCAACAAGTTTGTTGGTTTGACAAAAGAGGCTCCGAGGGGGTGGAGCCATGAGAGAAGCAGCCAATGAACACCTAAACGGTAATGCTAGTGTCATACTCCACCCAATAGGAACATGTACTATCCTAACGTGGATGTTCCACAGTGGTTTTAGCCAAAAATAAGATAACCATCAACAGGACTGCCTCATGAGAGCTCACTTCCAGCCTTCCCCCAAAGTCTTCCAAGTTAGCAGCTAAGTGGAATGGAGGAGATCGGTGTGTTTATTAGCAGCCATATTGGTTATCCATCAGATCCACTCTTTCCTCCTATTTGTGTCTTTTTATTTCGTTGCCTATTCTATGGGTCACGTGGTGATGACGGTGACCCCTCCTCCTGATCCTCAGTAGCGCTTCTATAACTCCTTCTAGACGCCATATTGATATTGTGATGTTGTTTTTCTTAGGGGCCGGAGCTGAATGAGGCCGATGAATGCAGGATTCCAAATAGAATGTTCAGAAGTGCGATGACATCACGGCTTCATGTAGAGTTAACAGATCACTTAGGTCATCCAGCCACACCCGCTTGCTCTGTCATTGCTTTAAGAGGTCACAATTGTCTGTGGATATAAAACTCCCTCCAGAGCCCAGCAGCCATCATTCTCCATCTGCCTCCTGGTCCAGGAGTGATGGAGATGTCTCATTCATCGTCTGTCTCCTGGTCCAGGAGTGATGGAGATGTCTCCCATTAGTCTCACCTAGCCAGAATCATGCTCCACACTGATGAGGGGCAAAACCCCGAAACAGCTGGCGAGCTGAATACCTGGTTTTGGTATTACGGCTGTCTGTGGATTGATACCTGGTTTTGGTGTTGGTTGGTCCCATGTTTGAGACTCCTAAATGAGGCTCTACAGACTCTATATTTCCCAGGGGGATTGCCCCTAGGAAATACAAATATGAAATAGAGTCTGTAGAGTCTGCCCTATGCACATATCTACTGTATATTCCCTGCCTAACTGATGGAGATGTGTCCCCTTAACCTTCCTAGCGGTATTCCCGAGCCTGACTCGGGGTTAACATTCACTGCCAGAAGCGGTGAAAAAAACGCATCTGCCGCACTTGCCGCGATTGCCGCATAGCCGCAGCACTTGCGGCGCGGTTGCGGTAATCGCCATAGTAAGTATAGGGGGACTTGCGGCAAGTGCGGTTTTGCACTTGCGGCAAGTGCGGTTTTTTTCGCAGCCGCACCTGCCGCAAGTCCCCCTATACTTACTATGGCGATTACCGCAACCGCGCCGCAAGTGCGGCGGCTATGCGGCAATCGCGGCAAGTGCAGCAGATGCGTTTTTTTCACTGCATCTGCCGCGACCGCGGGTAAGCCCGAGCTTGACTCGGGGTTAACGCTTCTGGCAGTGAATGTTAACCCGAGTCAGGCTCGGGAATACCGCTAGGAAGGCTAGAGTCTTCTTTGATCAGGTAATTACTAAGAATTGCAGGCCTACTGTACATAACACCAAATTTCCATGCCAAAAAATGGTACCGCTTTTAGCACAAAATTCCTGACATAATCATACCGCCAGGGAGGTTAATAGTCAGATCTCAAGCCCTGAACTTCCTCATCAACCCTCATGAATGTACAATAGACAGAACCGAATAAATCTGAAGGGGACAAATCTCAAAACTGTGTCCAGTGATGACTTTATATTAATTGTATCACTAAATATTAAGCAGAATTAAAGGGAACCTGTCATCTCCTCTGTTCCCCGAGATCTGTAAGTAGTTCAGTGCACATACTATAATCCCTGCCTAAGATCTATAGAAAAAAGTATTTCTAAAGACCATTCATGAGATGCAAATTTGGACTTTGACTAGTCAAGGGTGCGTTAGTTCCTCGACTAGTCGGCCCAATTAGCAGGTTATCACACACCTGTGGGCATAATAACATGCTTTAGGAATGCTGGTGTATTTGCCAGCGCTATGCAAAGTTGCGCATGCAAGGTATGATAACTAGAGATCATTGAGCATTATGGATGCATAGGACAAGGCCTAGCCCAGTATTTCAAGCTTCCGCATTGATCAGGAACAGGGAGATGAGTGACAGGTGTAGGCATAGTGCTCAGAGAGCCCTGCTAAATTCACAAAACTCACAACAAAGACACCACAAGAAGAGTCTCCGCATTAGAATAAGATTAGGCCAGACACTATGAAAGTGGCATCAACTTACTAAGGCTAAAAATTGTAGGACTGTTGGGCTGGGGGACCTCATACCCTATGAAAGCACTCCAATTAATTTTATGCTCTGCTGCACTCAGGTGGCACAAGTATTAGCTTCATGGACTACTACCGAAATAATTAGTCAGGTGGGTCAGTAATATGTATAGGCCTAGCAGGCAGGGGGTCATCACATCATACCTCATGCAACCGCTCTGTTACCCCCCCTTACACTCCCAAATCGTCAGGTCAATGCCTCATATCTCATGCAAGTTCAAAAATGGATGGGCTAGACCTCAACCGTATTGTTTCAGTGCTGGTGAATGGATCCTTGGACCCCGTATACTATAGACTATAGAATCAGAGCACACGTATAAGGGTTTCTTTTGCTTGAGTGAGAAGTTTATTGAGACACAGACGTTTTGGCCTATGGGTAGCCTTGATCACAGAGTCGCTGGGGATGCATGCATTATAATATATGGAGCCAATTATACTATATGGAAGTCATTACAATATTTGGAGGGCTCTGTGGGGGCAGGATAGTACTTGCAGGGCTATGATGGAGCCTTTATACTTTATGGGGGGCTATTTGAGGGCTGTGTTGGGGTCTATTATACAAGTGTAAAGATGTTTAGGGACCATTATACTATATGGAGGGCTGTGAGGAGGTCACAGTTGGGGATCATACTGTGCCACAGTAGATGGGGGGTACCGTATGGTACGTGTGGAGGGTCCTGTGGAGGAGTTCACTGTGGGGGGATCATAGTGTTTGGGGGACACGTTTGGTGGCATCATACTTTTATGAAAGATCAATTCTCCAGCCGGTTGGTCGGCACATGTCCTCCTTCCTGCTCCCACATTGGAGGATGATGGGTGCTGCAGATGAATGATGTGGGCTGCAGGGGGATATTGGGGGATGTTGGGTGCTGCTTATAAATGATGGTGGCTGCAGTATAATGATGGGGGCTGCAGGAGGACATTGGGGGATGATGGAGGCTGCAGAAGGATGATGGGGATAATGGGAGATGATGAGGGCTGCAGAAGGATGATGGGAGCTGCAGATGGATATTGGGGCTTGATGGGGGCTGCAGATGGATGCTTGGGATATTGGGAGATGATGGAGGCTGCAGAAGGATCAAGGAGGCTGCAGGGGGATATTGGGAGATTATGAGGGCTGCAGATAGATGATTGAGGCTGCAGATAGATGATGGAGGCTGCAAATAGATGATGGAGGCTGCAGGGGGATATTGGGGGATGATGGGGGCTTCAGATGGATGACGGGGATATGAGGAGATGATGGGGCTGCAGGGGGATATTGGGGGATGATGGGGGCTGCACATGGATGATGGAGGCTGCACGGGGACATTGTGGATGATGGGGGCTGCACATGGATGATGGAGGCTGCACGGGGACATTGGGTGATGAAGGGGGATGCAGATGGATGATGGAGGCTGCAGGAGGACATTGGGGGATGATGGGGGCTGCAGATGGATGATGGAGGCTGCAGGGGGACATTGGGTGATGAAGGGGGCTGCAGATGGATGATGGAGGCTGCAGGAGGACATTGGGGGATGATGGAGGCTGCAGAAGGATGATGGGGACAATGGGAGATGATGAGGGCTGCAGAAGGATGATGGGAGCTGCAGATGGATATTGGGGGCTTGATGGGGGCTGCAGATAGATGCTTGGGATATTGGGAGATGAAGGAGGCTGCAGAAGGATCATGGAGGCTGCAGGGGGATATTGGGGGATGATGGGGCTGCAGATAGATGATGGAGGCTGCAGATAGATGATGGAGGCTGCAGGGGGATATTGGGGGATGATGGGGGCTTCAGATGGATGACGGGGATATGGGGAGATGATGGGGCTGCAGGAAGATATTGGGGGCTGCTGAAGGATGATGGAGGTTGCAGGGGGATATTGGGGGATGATGGGGGCTGCAGATGGATGATGGAGGCTGCACGGGGACATTGTGGATGATGGGGGCTGCAGATGGATGATGGAGGCTGCACGGGGACATTGTGGATGATGGGGGCTGCAGATGGATGATGGAGGCTGCAGGGGGACATTGAGGATGATGGGGGCTGCAGATGGATGATGGAGGCTGCAGGGGGACATTGGGAGATGATGGGGGCTGCAGAAGGATCATGGAGGCTGCAGGGGGATATTGGGAGATTATGAGGGCTGCAGATAGATGATGGAGGCTGCAGATAGATGATGGAGGCTGCAGGGGGATATTGGGGGATGATGGGGGCTTCAGATGGATGACGGGGATATGGGGAGATGATGGGGCTGCAGGGGGATATTGGGGGCTGCTGAAGGATGATGGAGGTTGCAGGGGGATATTGGGGGATGATGGGGGCTGCAGATGGATGATGGAGGCTGTAGGGGGACATTGAGGATGATGGGGGCTGCAGATGGATGATGGAGGCTGCAGGGGGACATTGGGTGATGAAGGGGGCTGCAGATGGATGATGGAGGCTGCAGGGGGACATTGGGGGATGATGGGGGCTGCAGATGGATGATGGAGGCTGCAGTAGGACGTTGGGGGATGATGGGGGCTGCAGATGGATGATGGAGGCTGCAGGGGGACATTGGGGATGATGGGGGCTGCAGATGGATGGTGGGGGATGCAGGGGGACATTGGGGATGATGGCGGCTGCAGATGGATGATGGGGAATGCAGGGGGACATTGGGGATGATGGGGGCTGCAGATGGATGATGGAGGCTGCAGGACGTTGGGGGATGATGGGGGCTGCAGATGGATGATGGAGGCTGCAGTAGGACGTTGGGGGATGATGGGGGCTGCAGATGGATGATGGATGACACAGTTTGGTTACGCTGGGCTGTGATGACAATTATTGTACATTATGTAATAAATGTTCATTTTTTTTTTGTTCATCAATAAATGTGAATTCTTCTTGGAGATAAGACGTCCCCTGAAAATAAGACCTCGCGCTTCTTTGGGGGCAACAATTAATAAAAGACGGTGTCTTATCTTCAGGGAAACTTGGTATTCGCTCCAGACAGCCCCGTGTGCGGCGCTTGTGATTGGCTGTTTCGGGAGGAGGCGTGGTCTGTTGGGGAAGACGCGCCATTTTCCCAGCTTAGTGCAGTGGCGGCTTGTTGATGCTCAGACTGCAGGTGGTTGTGTGTGGACGGTGCAGCATGGTGGACAGGTCTGACTAGTCAGTGCCAGGCAGTGATCACATTGGAGCTACCCAGAGTTTTTTAGGTGTGTGCCATAGATAACAGGTGGCAATCAGTGCTGCCTCCTGTGCTATAAGGCTGCAGCCACCATTGTGTGACTGTAGCTTGTGCCAAGCTGCCATTAATGATCCTTATTCTGGATTCTTCTATGTGATTCTTGCATGTGCGTGTGATGGCGCTGACGTCCTTGTGTTTGGGGGGGCGCCATTTTAAAGTTCGCCTCAGGCAGCTAGGTTCACCCCTGCCTATAATGTATGGGCAGCCAGTGCAATGCGTGGCACAGAGCGGATCCTATAATGTATGGGCAGCCAGTGCAATGACTGGCACAGAGCGGATCCTATAATGTATGGGCAGCCAGTGTAATGACTGGCACAGAGCGGATCCTATAATGTATGGGCAGCCAGTGTAATGACTGGCACAGAGCAGATCCTATAATGTATGGGCAGCCAGTGCAATGACTGGCACAGAGCGGATCCTATAATGTATGGGCAGCCAGTGCAATGACTGGCACAGAGTGGATCCTATAATGTATGGGCAGCCAGTGCAATGACTGGCACAGAGCGGATCCTATAATGTATGGGCAGCCAGTGCAATGACTGGCACAGAGTGGATCCTATAATGTATGGGCAGCCAGTGCAATGACTGGCACAGAGTGGATCCTATAATGTATGGGCAGCCAGTGTAATGACTGGCACAGAGCAGATCCTATAATGTATGGGCAGCCAGTGTAATGACTGGCACAGAGCAGATCCTATAATGTATGGGCAGCCAGTGCAATGACTGGCACAGAGTGGATCCTATAATGTATGGGCAGCCAGTGTAATGACTGGCACAGAGCGGATCCTATAATGTATGGGCAGCCAGTGCAATGACTGGCACAGAGCGGATCCTATAATGTATGGGCAGCCAGTGTAATGACTGGCACAGAGCGGATCCTATAATGTATGGGCAGCCAGTGCAATGACTGGCACAGAGCGGATCCTATAATGTATGGGCAGCCAGTGCAATGACTGGCACAGAGCGGATCCTATAATGTATGGGCAGCCAGTGCAATGACTGGCACAGAGCGGATCCTATAATGTATGGGCAGCCAGTGCAATGACTGGCACAGAGCGGATCCTATAATGTATGGGCAGCCAGTGCAATGACTGGCACAGAGCGGATCCTATAATGTATGGGCAGCCAGTGCAATGACTGGCACAGAGCGGATCCTATAATGTATGGGCAGCCAGTGTAATGACTGGCACAGAGCGGATCCTATAGTGTATGGGCAGCCAGTGCAATGCGTGGCACAGAGCGGATCCTATAATGTATGGGCAGCCAGTGCAATGACTGGCACAGAGCGGATCCTATAATGTATGGGCAGCCAGTGCAATGACTGGCACAGAGCGGATCCTATAATGTATGGGCAGCCAGTGCAATGACTGGCACAGAGCGGATCCTATAATGTATGAGCAGCAAGTGCAATGACTGGCACAGAGCAGATCCTATAATGTATGGGCAGCCAGTGCAATGACTGGCACAGAGCGGATCCTATAATGTATGGGCAGCCAGTGCAATGACTGGCACAGAGCAGATCCTATAATGTATGAGCAGCCAGTGCAATGACTGGCACAGAGCAGATCCTATAATGTATGGGCAGCCAGTGCAATGACTGGCACAGAGCGGATCACGTGCTCTGCTCCCCGTCATGTACTCTGCTCCCCCTCTGTCATGTGCTGTGCTACCTCTTCACATGGTCTCCTCCCCATCACGTGCTCTGCTCCCCTTGTCACGTGCTCTGCTCCCCCTCTGTCACGTGCTCTGCTACCTCTTCATATGCTCTGCTCCCCTCTGTCACATGCTCTGCTCTCCCCATCACGTGCTCTGCTCCCCTGTCACGTGCTCTGCTCCCCATTGTCACGTGCTCTGCTCCCCCTCTGTCACGTGCTCTGCTCCCCTCTGTCACGTGCTCTGCTCCCCTCTGTCACGTGCTCTGCTCCCCCTCTGTCACGTGCTCTGCTCCCCCTCTGTCACGTGCTCTGCTCCCCTCTGTCACGTGCTCTGCTCCCCCTCTGTCACGTGCTCTGCTCCCCTCTGTCACGTGCTCTGCTCCCCTCTGTCACGTGCTCTGCTCCCCCTCTGTCACGTGCTCTGCTCCCCCTCTGTCACGTGCTCTGCTCCCCCTCTGTCACGTGCTCTGCTCCCCCTCTGTCACGTGCTCTGTTCCCCCTCTGTCACGTGCTCTGCTCCCCCCCTGTCACATGCTTTGCGCCCCTCTGTCACGTGATCCGCTCCCCTGTCACATGCTCTGCTCCCCCCGTCACATGCTTTGCTCCCCTCTGTCACGTGATCCGCTCCCCTCTGTCACGTGCTCTGCTCCCCTCTGTCACGTGATCCGCTCCCCTCTGTCACGTGCTCTGCTCCCCCTCTGTCACGTGCTCTGCTCCCCCTCTGTCACGTGCTCTGCTCCCCTCTGTCACGTGCTCTGCTCCCCTCTGTCACGTGCTCTGCTCCCCTCTGTCACGTGCTCTGCTCCCCTCTGTCACGTGCTCTGCTCCCCTCTGTCACGTGCTCTGCTCCCCTCTGTCACGTGCTCTGCTCCCCTCTGTCACGTGCTCCGCTCCCCTCTGTCACGTGCTCCGCTCCCCTCTGTCACGTGCTCCGCTCCCCCTCTGTCACGTGCTCTGCTTCCCTCTGTCACGTGCTCTGCTCCCCTCTGTCACGTGCTCTGCTTCCCTCTGTCACGTGCTCTGCTCCCCTGTCACGTGCTCTGCTCCCCTCTGTCACGTGCTCTGCTCCCCTCTGTCACGTGCTCTGCTCCCCTCTGTCACGTGCTCTGCTCCCCTCTGTCACGTGCTCTGCTCCCCTGTCACATGCTCTGCTCCCCTCTGTCACGTGCTCTGCTCCCCCTCTGTCACATGCTCTGCTCCCCCTCTGTCACGTGCTCTGCTCCCCCTCTGTCACGTGCTCTGCTCCCCCTGTCACGTGCTCTGCTCCCGTCACATGCTCTGCTCCCGTCACATGCTCTGCTCCCCTCTGTCACGTGCTCTGCTCCCCCTCTGTCACGTGCTTTGCATCCCCTGTCACGTGCTCTGCTCCCCTCTGTCACGTGCTCTGCTCCCCTCTGTCACGTGCTCTGCTCCCCCTCTGTCACGTGCTTTGCTCCCCCTGTCACGTGCTCTGCTCCCGTCACATGCTCTGCTCCCCCTCTGTCACGTGCTCTGCTCCCCCCCTGTCACATGCTTTGCGCCCCTCTGTCACGTGCTCTGCTCCCCTCTGTCACGTGCTCTGCTCCCTCTGTCACGTGCTCTGCTCCCCTCTGTCACGTGCTCTGCTCCCCTCTGTCACGTGCTCTGCTCCCCCTCTGTCACATGCTCTGCTCCCCTCTGTCACGTGCTCTGCTCCCCCTCTGTCACGTGTCTTGCTCCCCCTCTGTCACGTGCTCTGCTCCCGTCACATGCTCTGCTCCCCCTCTGTCACGTGCTCTGCTCCCGTCACGTGCTCTGCTCCCCCTCTGTCACGTGCTCTGCTCCCCTCTGTCACGTGCTCTGCTCCCCCTCTGTCACGTGCTCTGCTCCCCCTGTCACGTCTGCTCTGCTCCCGTCACGTGCTCTGCTCCCCCTCTGTCACGTGCTCTGCTCCCCTCTGTCACGTGCTCTGCTCCCCCTCTGTCACGTGCTCTGCTCCCCCTGTCACGTGCTCTGCTCCCGTCACATGCTCTGCTCCCCCTCTGTCACGTGCTCTGCTCCCCTCTGTCACGTGCTCTGCTCCCCCTCTGTCACGTGCTCTGCTCCCCCTCTGTCACATGCTCTGCTCCCCCTCTGTCATGTGCTCTGCTCCCCCCTGTCACATGCTTTGCGCCCCTGTCACGTGCTCTGCTCCCCTTTGTCACGTGCTCTGCTCCCCTCTGTCACGTGCTCTGCTCCCCCTCTGTCACGTGCTCTGCTCCCCTCTGTCACGTGCTCTGCTCCCCCTCTGTCACGTGCTTTGCTCCCCCTGTCACGTGCTCTGCTCCCCTCTGTCACGTGCTCTGCTCCCCCTCTGTCACGTGCTCTGCTCCCCTCTGTCACGTGCTCTGCTCCCCCTCTGTCACGTGCTTTGCTCCCCCTCTGTCACGTGCTCTGCTCCCGTCACATGCTCTGCTCCCCCTCTGTCACGTGCTCTGCTCCCCTCCGTCACGTGCTCTGCTCCCCCTGTCACGTGCTCTGCTCCCGTCACATGCTCTGCTCCCCTCTGTCACGTGCTCTGCTCCCCCTCTGTCACGTGCTCTGCTCCCCCTCTGTCACGTGCTCTGCTCCCCCTCTGTCACATGCTCTGCTCCCCCTCTGTCATGTGCTCTGCTCCCCCCGTCACATGCTTTGCGCCCCTCTGTCACGTGCTCTGCTCCCCTCTGTCACGTGCTCTGCTCCCCCTCTGTCACGTGCTCTGCTCCCCTCTGTCACGTGCTCTGCTCCCCCTCTGTCACGTGCTCTGCTCCCCTCTGTCACGTGCTCTGCTCCCCTCTGTCACGTGCTCTGCTCCCCCTCTGTCACGTGCTCTGCTCCCCTCTGTCACGTGCTCTGCTCCCCCTCTGTCACGTGCTTTGCTCCCCCTCTGTCACGTGCTCTGCTCCCCCTGTCACGTGCTCTGCTCCCCCTGTCACGTGCTCTGCTCCCGTCACATGCTCTGCTCCCCCTCTGTCACGTGCTCTGCTCCCCTCTGTCACGTGCTCTGCTCCCTCTGTCACATGCTCTGCTCCCCTCTGTCACGTGCTTTGCTCCCCTCTGTCACGTGCTCTGCTCCCCCTGTCACGTGCTCTGCTCCCGTCACATGCTCTGCTCCCCCTGTCACGTGCTCTGCTCCCCTCTGTCACGTGCTCTGCTCCCCCTCTGTCACGTGCTCTGCTCCCCCTCTGTCACATGCTCTGCTCCCCTCTGTCACGTGCTCTGCTCCCCCTCTGTCACGTGCTCTGCTCCCCCCATCACATGCTCTGCTCCCCCTCTGTCACATGCTCTGCTCCCCTCTGTCACGTGCTCTGCTCCCCCTGTCACGTGCTCTGCTCCCCCTCTGTCACATGCTCTGCTCCCCTCTGTCACGTGCTCTGCTCCCCTCTGTCATGATTTGCTCCCTGTCACGTGCTCTGCTCCTCTCTGTCATGTGCTCTGCTCCCCATCACGTGGTCAGCTCTTCGTGTCCCCCTCTGTGACTTGGTTTGCTCCCTGTGTCCCTCTATCACTTAGTCCCCCCACCATTAAGTGTTGAGCTTCCTTGTCACGTGATATCTTCCTCTGTCCCTTGGTTTGCTTCCCATATCACGTGATATCATCCTCGTGTTCCCTTCTGTGACTTGGTTTGCTCCCCGCGTCCCCCTATAAGTGTTGTCACGTGATCCGCTCCTCGTGTCCCCCCCTCTGTCCCTTGGTTTGCTCCCCATATCACGTGATCTGCAGCCCCTATCACGTGATATCCTCCTCTTGTCCCCCTCCTCTGTCCCTTGGACCCCTCTATCACGTGGTGTGCTCCGCCTGTCACGTGATCCGCTCCTCTCTTTCCCCACCTCACTTCCTGTATTCTGCGCTCTTGGCTCCGCCCCCGCCTGGGTCACGTGGTGATGACGTCACGCAGGTCCTCTGCTCGCTGGGGCTTAGCATCCCCCGTTTCTCTCACACGCCCGGTATCCGGGTAAGATGGCGGCCGGCGAGCACTGCTCCCTCTCAGCCCAGTGGCGCCCGGTTTCCCTCACACACGTTGAATATCCCGCAGGTAAATGACTTTCTTCCCGCCTTGTGGCCGCCTCTCACAGACATTTGGTTTGGGGGGAAACATTTAATGGCGATCCTGTGATCCCTGTACGGGACTGTGCGGGCTGTGCGCATGCGCAGTGTGGCTCAGCCTGCTCCCAGCAGTGTGGCGGGGCAGTGCGCATGCGCAGTGTCCTCTGCGGCTCCCGGCCGCGCTGTGTGAACGCTGTCATGGCGGACAGGGCGGATTTTGAGTTGTTTTGTGTTCCTCAGTGTTCAGTCTCCTTCCAGGTGTGATTACACAGGTGTGGTGAGGACATGTGTATGGTAAGTTTCCTATATGGACCCGGACATTTTTTTTTTGTCTTTCCTCGAAATGGTTTATGGTTCTGTTTCCGTGACGACATTAACCCCTTCCTGTTACGTGACCCCTTACATCGTCTTGCAGTGAGTTTGGGTGTATTGAGGCAACTCGGGCCGGTACCGGATGTATTTCCCAGCAGATACCGCACCCGACCCCATAAATGTCGCTGCAGTCACCGATGGCTTCATTTAAGCTGCTCCATCCTGGTCTTACATCCATTCAGGTGACCGCTGACCCTCCAGTTACGTGATCGCCTGTTTCCCTGGCAGTGGGGGGTCCGCTGGGGCCACAGTATCGGCACAAGCTTGTTATTTCTGGCATTGAACCCCGGAGACGGTGAAGTTATCAAGATAACTGACTGATCTGACTGCTGGGGCTCCTGATAACGGGGCCCTCAATGGCTGGATCTGTACAGCCCACTACTCAGGGGCCATAGCGTGTGGAACTCCTTTTGGGGACATCCTCCTTTTGGGGACGGGGGTCCGACAGGGAGAGTCGCAGGGATCTAACAGGGAGAGCTACAGGACTTTGGGGAGGGGGTCTGAGGGGAGGGCCACAGAGCTTTGGGGCCCCTTGGGGTCTGACTGGGAGAGCTGCAGGGCTCTGAGGTGTGGGGTCTGTAGTGGAGGGCTGCAGGGCTCTGAGGTGTGGGGTCTGTAGTGGAGGGCTGCAGGGCTCTGAGGTGTGGGGTCTGACGAGGCGAGTTGCAGGGTTCTGGGGTGTGGGGTGTGACGGGGAGGGCTGCAGGGCTCTGAGGTGTGGGGTGTGACGGGGAGGGCTGCAGGGCTCTGAGGTGTGGGGTGTGACAGGGAGGGCTGCAGGGCTCTGAGGTGTCGGGTGTGACGGGGAGGGCTGCAGGGCTCTGAGGTGTGGGGTGTGACGGGGAGGGCTGCAGGGCCTCTGAGGTGTGGGGTGTGACGCGGAGGGCTGCAGGGCTCTGAGGTGTGGGGTCTGTAGTGGAGGGCTGCAGGGCTCTGAGGTGTGGGGTCTGTAGTGGAGGGCTGCAGGGCTCTGAGGTGTGGGGTCTGACGAGGCGAGTTGCAGGGTTCTGGGGTGTGGGGTGTGGGGTCTGACGGGGAGGGCTGCGGGGCTCTGAGGTGTGGGGTCTGACGGGGAGGGCTGCGGGGCTCTGAGGTGTGGGGTGTGACGGGGAGGGCTGCGGGGCTCTGAGGTGTGGGGTGTGACGGGGAGGGCTGCGGGGCTCTGAGGTGTGGGGTGTGACGGGGAGGGCTGCGGGGCTCTGAGGTGTGGGGTGTGACGGGGAGGGCTGCGGGGCTCTGAGGTGTGGGGTCTGACGGGGAGGGCTGCGGGGCTCTGAGGTGTGGGGTCTGACGGGGAGGGCTGCGGGGCTCTGAGGTGTGGGGTCTGACGGGGAGGGCTGCGGGGCTCTGAGGTGTGGGGTCTGACGGGGAGGGCTGCGGGGCTCTGAGGTGTGGGGTCTGACGGGGAGGGCTGCGGGGCTCTGAGGTGTGGGGTGTGACGGGGAGGGCTGCGGGGCTCTGAGGTGTGGGGTGTGACGGGGAGGGCTGCGGGGCTCTGAGGTGTGGGGTGTGACGGGGAGGGCTGCGGGGCTCTGGGGTGTGGGGTGTGACGGGGAGGGCTGCGGGGCTCTGGGGTGTGGGGTGTGACGGGGAGGGCTGCGGGGCTCTGGGGTGTGACGGGGAGGGCTGCGGGGCTCTGGGGTGTGGGGTGTGACGGGGAGGGCTGCGGGGCTCTGGGGTGTGGGGTCTGACGAGGGTTGCAGGGTTCTGGGGTGTGGGTTTGACAAGGAGGGTTGCAGGGCTCTTGGGTGGTGGTCAGATGTGGCTCATCACAGCGCTCTGGGGTGGGGGTCCAACAGGAAGGATCGCAGGGCTCTGGTGTCAGACAGGGAGGATCACAAGGCTCTGAGGGGGGTCTACCAGGAAAGATTATAGGGCTCTGGGGTGATGGGGCTGAAGGGGAAGGTCGCAGGGCTCTAGAACCCCCAGGATTACTGTGAATCCTGTGAATCTCCACTTGTTCTTGTTAGTTGGTAACTGAAGGTTGAGTGCTCCGCACAGGAGCCGTGACCACAAATCTGACATCTGATCTGAGGTGACTCTGGTGCAGGGGAGGAGCTGGGCCGAAACCAACACTGGGATTTGACTGGCAAATCTCTCCCCTGTCTATGGAGCGCACACCCGGAGAGGAGTCACCCGGAGAGGAGTCACGTTCTTGTTCTTCCTTTCTTGGAGTCTAATCTGCTGGAGCAAGAAGGAAAGAGACTGTCACATCTTATCAGTCAGCTGCCGGGGTCACTTTCCGTTTGGGCTTCTCATAAGTTGTGTTGAAGAGCGACCCCCCCCCCCCCCCCCCCCTCTAACCTCACACACATGAATGGGGGGAGGCATATGCAGTCATCTATGGAAACCTTTTCATATCGTATATAGGACTATTCTACATGAATTAGTTCAGGTTTTGGCAGCTCTACTTCCAACTTAGGTTTGACCAAGAAAGGGGGCTGGCTGTCTCATTTCAGTGGATGAGAAGGGGGCTGGCTTTCTCATTTCAGTGGATGAGAAGGGGGCTGGCTGTCTCATTTCAGTGGATGAGAAGGGGGCTGCTGTCTCATTTCAGTGGATGAGAAGGGGGCTGGCTGTCTCATTTCAGTGGATGAGAAGGGGGCTGGCTGTCTCATTTCAGTGGATGAGAAGGGGGCTGGCTGTCTCATTTCAGTGGATGAGAAGGGGGCTGGCTGTCTCATTTCAGTGGATGAGAAGGGGGCTGGCTGTCTCATTTCAGTGGATGAGAAGGGGGCTGGCTGTCTCATTTCAGTGGATGAGAAGGGGGCTGGCTGTCTCATTTCAGTGGATGAGAAGGGGGCTGGCTGTCTCATTTCAGTGGATGAGAAGGGGGCTGGCTGTCTCATTTCAGTGGATGAGAAGGGGGCTGGCTGTCTCATTTCAGTGGATGAGAAGGGGGCTGGCTGTCTCATTTCAGTGGATGAGAAGGGGGCTGGCTGTCTCATTTCAGTGGATGAGAAGGGGGCTGGCTGTCTCATTTCAGTGGATGAGAAGGGGGCTGGCTGTCTCATTTCAGTGGATGAGAAGGGGGCTGGCTGTCTCATTTCAGTGGATGAGAAGGGGGCTGGCTGTCTCATTTCAGTGGATGAGAAGGGGGCTGGCTGTCTCATTTCAGTGGATGAGAAGGAACCTGGCTGTCTCATTTCAGTGGATGAGAAGGGGCCTGGCTGTCTGCTTTCATTAGATGAGAAGGGGCCTGGCTGTCTGCTTTCATTAGATGAGAAGGGGCCTGGCTGTCTGCTTTCATTAGATGAGAAGGGGCCTGGCTGTCTGCTTTCATTAGATGAGAAGGGGCTGGCTGTCTGCTTTCATTAGATGAGAAGGGGCCTGGCTGTCTCCTTTCATTAGATGAGAAGGGGCCTGGCTGTCTCCTTTCATTAGATGAGAAGGGGCCTGGCTGTCTCCTTTCATTAGATGAGAAGGGGCCTGGCTGTCTCCTTTCATTAGATGAGAAGGGGCCTGGCTGTCTCCTTTCATTAGATGAGAAGGGGCCTGGCTGTCTCCTTTCATTAGATGAGAAGGGGCCTGGCTGTCTCCTTTCATTAGATGAGAAGGGGCCTGGCTGTCTCCTTTCATTAGATGAGAAGGGGCCTGGCTGTCTCCTTTCATTAGATGAGAAGGGGCCTGGCTGTCTCCTTTCATTGGATGAGAAGGGGCCTGGCTGTCTCCTTTCATTGGATGAGAAGGGGCCTGGCTGTCTCCTTTCATTGGATGAGAAGGGGCCTGGCTGTCTCCTTTCATTGGATGAGAAGGGGCCTGGCTGTCTCCTTTCATTGGATGAGAAGGGGCCTGGCTGTCTCCTTTCATTGGATGAGAAGGGGCCTGGCTGTCTCCTTTCATTGGATGAGAAGGGGCCTGGCTGTCTCCTTTCATTGGATGAGAAGGGGCCTGGCTGTCTCCTTTCATTGGATGAGAAGGGGCCTGGCTGTCTCCTTTCATTGGATGAGAAGGGGCCTGGCTGTCTCCTTTCATTGGATGAGAAGGGGCCTGGCTGTCTCCTTTCATTGGATGAGAAGGGGCCTGGCTGTCTCCTTTCATTGGATGAGAAGGGGCCTGGCTGTCTCCTTTCATTGGATGAGAAGGGGCCTGGCTGTCTCCTTTCAAACGCTTGGTCCACTCCCGTATGATCCGCTATCTCTCTGACAATTTTCTTCTTGACCCTCTACAATCTGGTTTCCTCTCCTTGTAATCTACTGAAACTGCTCTCACTAAAGTCAGTAATGATCTACTAACAGCTAAATCTAATGGTCACTACTCCCTGTTGATCCTCCTGGATCTCTCCGCTGCATTCGACACCATAGATCACCAGCTCCTTCTCTCTATGCTCCGCTCTATTGGGGTTAAGGACACCGCTGTCTCCTGGTTCTCCTCCTACCTCTCTGACCGCCCCTTCTCAGTATCTATCGCCGGCTCCTCTTCCTCTCCTCTTCCCCTCACGGTTGGGGTTCCTCAGGGTTCAGTCCTAGGTCCCCTTCTCTTACGGTTGGGGTTCCTCAGGGTTCAGTCCTAGGTCCCCTTCTCTTATGGTTGGGGTTCCTCATGGTTCAATCCTAGGTCCCCTTCTCTTATGGTTGGGGTTCCTTAGGGTTCAGTCCTAGGTCCCCTTCTCTTATGGTTGGGGTTCCTTAGGGTTCAGTCCTAGGTCCCCTTCTCTTACGGTTGGGGTTCCTTAGGGTTCAGTCCTAGGTCCCCTTCTCTTATGGTTGGGGTTCCTTAGGGTTCAGTCCTAGGTCCCCTTCTCTTACGGTCGGGGTTCCTTAGGATTCAGTCCTAGGTCCCCTTCTCTTATGGTTGGGGTTCCTCAGGGTTCAGTCCTAGGTCCCCTTCTCTTACGGTTGGGGTTCCTTAGGGTTCAGTCCTAGGTCCCCTTCTCTTATGGTCGGGGTTCCTTAGGGTTCAGTCCTAGGTCCCCTCCTCTTATGGTTGGGGTTCCTTAGGGTTCAGTCCTAGGTCCCCTTCTCTTACGGTCGGGGTTCCTTAGGGTTCAGTCCTAGGTCCCCTTCTCTTATGGTCGGGGTTTCTCAGGGTTTAGTCCTAGGTCCCCTTCTCTTATGGTTGGGGTTCCTTAGGGTTCAGTCCTAGGTCCCCTTCTCTTATGGTCGGGGTTCCTTAGGGTTCAGTCCTAGGTCCCCTTCTCTTATGGTCGGGGTTCCTCAGGGTTCAGTCCTAGGTCCCCTTCTCTTATGGTCGGGGTTCCTTAGGGTTCAGTCCTAGGTCCCCCTTCTCTTATGGTTGGGGTTCCTTAGGGTTCAGTCCTAGGTCCCCTTCTCTTATGGTTGGGGTTCCTTAGGGTTCAGTCCTAGGTCCCCTTCTCTTATGGTTGGGGTTCCTTAGGGTTCAGTCCTAGGTCCCCTTCTCTTATGATCGGGGTTCCTCAGGGTTCAGTCCTAGGTCCCCTTCTCTTCTCTCTCTAGACAGCCCTGATTGGACAGACCATCAGCAGATTTGGCTTTCAGTACCATCTCTATGCTGATGACACCCACTTATACCTCTTCTCCTGATATCACCTCCACATTACTACGTAATACCAGTGATTGTCTGTCTGCTGTCTCTAACATCATGTCTTCTCTCTCCTCTCTGCTGTCTCTAACATCACGTCTTCTCTCTACCTTAAACTGAATCTGTCAAAAGCTGAACTTCTCGTGTTTCCTCCCTCTCCTAATCTTCTGAAACCTAATATTGCCATGTCTGTAGGTGGTTCTACCATTACTCCTCAGTAGTACGCCCGCTGTCTTGGGGTTATATGTGACTCGGATCTCTCCTTCTCTCCCCACATCCGGTCTCTCGCTCGCTCATGTCACCTACACCTCAACAACATCTCTAGAATTCGACCTTTTCTTACTGTTGATTCTGCAAAATCTCTTAACTGTTGCCCTTATCCATTCTCGCCTGGATTACTGCAATTCTCTACTAATCGGTCTCCCTCTTACTTAACTCTCTTCTCCAATCCATCCTCAATGCAGCAGCCAGGATCATATTCCTCTCCAACTGCTTCACCGATGCCTCTATCCTGGGGCAGTCATTGCACTGGTTGCCAATCCGCTATAGAGTACAATATAAAAGTAGCACTCTGACCCACAGAGAGCTCTCAGCCTTGCACAGTTTTGCACCACCCTACATCCCCTCCCTCATCTCTGTCTATCGCCCTACACGTGCCCTCCGCTCTGCAAGTGACCTAAGACTGACATCAGCTACAATCCATACCTCCAAATCCCGTCTCCAGGACTTCACACGAGCTGCACCAATTCTCCGGAATGGGTTACCAAAAACAATTCAATTAATTCCCAATACCAATTCTTTGAGCGAGCCTTAAAAACACATCTCTTTAGACTGGCCTAGCACCTCACCTCACTTGTCTAACTATTCCTATCTTCCCTTTTCCAAATCTGGCCTCTTGTATCATCTGTCTGCCCTGCAGACTGTCTGTCTGTCCCCTATGCATAATATAGCACTTTATCTGTCCTTGTACAGATCCCCACCGATGACCGAAGGGGGCTGGCTGTCTCCTTTCATTAGATGAGAAGGGGCCTGGCTGTCTCCTTTCATTAGATGAGAAGGGGGCTGGCTGTCTCCTTTCATTAGATGAGAAGGGACCTGGCTGTCTCATTTCAAAGGATGAGAAGGGGGCTGGCTGTCTCCTTTCAGTAGATGAGAAGGGGGCTGTCTGTCTCATTTCAGTAGATGAGAAGGGGGCTGTCTGTCTCATTTCAGTGGATGAGAAGGGGCCTGGCTGTCTCATTTCAGTGGATGAGAAGGGGGCTGGCTGTCTCCTTTCATTAGATGAGAAGGGGCCTGGCTGTCTCCTTTCATTAGATGAGAAGGGGCCTGGCTGTCTCCTTTCATTAGATGAGAAGGGACCTGGCTGTCTCCTTTCATTAGATGAGAAGGGGCCTGGCTGTCTCCTTTCATTAGATGAGAAGGTGCCTGGCTGTCTCCTTTCATTAGATGAGAAGGGGCCTGGCTATCTCCTTTCATTAGATAAGGGACCTGGCTGTCTCATTTCAAAGGATGAGAAGGGGGCTGTCTGTCTCCTTTCATTAGATGAGAAGGGGCCTGGCTGTCTCCTTTCATTAGATGAGAAGGGGGCTGCCTGTCTCATTTCAGTAGATGAGAAGGGGGCTGGCTGTCTCATTTCAGTGGATGAGAAGGGGCCTGGCTGTCTCTTTTCATTAGATGAGAAGGGGGCTGGCTGTCTCCTTTCATTAGATGAGAAGGGGGCTGGCTGTCTCCTTTCATTAGATGAGAAGGGGGCTGCGTGTCTCATTTCAGTGGATGAGAAGGGGGCTGCGTGTCTCATTTCAGTGGATGAGAAGTGGGCTGGCTGTCTCCTTTCATTAGATGAGAAGGGGCCTGGCTGTCTCCTTTCATTAGATGAGAAGGGGCCTGGCTGTCTCCTTTCATTAGATGAGAAGGGGCCTGGCTGTCTCCTTTCATTAGATGAGAAGGGGCCTGGCTGTCTCCTTTCATTAGATGAGAAGGGGCCTGGCTGTCTCCTTTCATTAGATGAGAAGGGGCCTGGCTGTCTCCTTTCATTAGATGAGAAGGGGCCTGGCTGTCTCCTTTCATTAGATGAGAAGGGGCCTGGCTGTCTCCTTTCATTAGATGAGAAGGGGCCTGGCTGTCTCCTTTCATTAGATGAGAAGGGGCCTGGCTGTCTGCTTTCATTAGATGAGAAGGGGGCTGGCTGTCTCCTTTCATTAGATGAGAAGGGGGCTGCCTGTCTCATTTCAGTGGATGAGAAGTGGGCTGGCTGTCTCCTTTCATTAGATGAGAAGGGGCCTGGCTGTCTCCTTTCATTAGATGAGAAGGGGCCTGGCTGTCTCCTTTCATTAGATGAGAAGGGGCCTGGCTGTCTGCTTTCATTAGATGAGAAGGGGGCTGGCTGTCTCCTTTCATTAGATGAGAAGGGGGCTGGCTGTCTCCTTTCATTAGATGAGAAGGGGGCTGCCTGTCTCATTTCAGTGGATGAGAAGTGGGCTGGCTGTCTCCTTTCATTAGATGAGAAGGGGCCTGGCTGTCTCCTTTCATTAGATGAGAAGGGGCCTGGCTGTCTCCTTTCATTAGATGAGAAGGGGCCTGGCTGTCTCCTTTCATTAGATGAGAAGGGGCCTGGCTGTCTCCTTTCATTAGATGAGAAGGGGCCTGGCTGTCTCCTTTCATTAGATGAGAAGGGGCCTGGCTGTCTCCTTTCATTAGATGAGAAGGGGCCTGGCTGTCTGCTTTCATTAGATGAGAAGGGACCTGGCTGTCTCATTTCAAAGGATGAGAAGGGGCCTGGCTGTCTGCTTTCATTAGATGAGAAGGGGCCTGGCTGTCTGCTTTCATTAGATGAGAAGGGGCCTGGCTGTCTGCTTTCATTAGATGAGATGGGACCTGGCTGTCTCATTTCAAAGGATGAGAAGGGGCCTGGCTGTCTCCTTTCATTAGATGAGAAGGGGCCTGGCTGTCTCCTTTCATTAGATGAGAAGGGACCTGGCTGTCCTCTTTCATTAGATGAGAAGGGGCCTGGCTGTCTCCTTTCATTAGATGAGAAGGGGCCTGGCTGTCTCCTTTCATTAGATGAGAAGGGGCCTGGCTGTCTCCTTTCATTAGATGAGAAGGGGCCTGGCTGTCTCCTTTCATTAGATGAGAAGGGGCCTGGCTGTCTCCTTTCATTAGATGAGAAGGGGCCTGGCTGTCTCCTTTCATTAGATGAGAAGGGACCTGGCTGTCTCCTTTCATTAGATGAGAAGGGGCCTGGCTGTCTCCTTTCATTAGATGAGAAGGGGCCTGGCTGTCTCCTTTCATTAGATGAGAAGGGGCCTGGCTGTCTCCTTTCATTAGATGAGAAGGGGCCTGGCTGTCTCCTTTCATTAGATGAGAAGGGGCCTGGCTGTCTCCTTTCATTAGATGAGAAGGGGCCTGGCTGTCTCCTTTCATTAGATGAGAAGGGGCCTGGCTGTCTCCTTTCATTAGATGAGAAGGGGCCTGGCTGTCTAATTTCAGTGGATGAGAAGGAACCTGGCTGTCTCCTTTCAAACGCTTGGTCCACTCCCGTATGATCCGCTATCTCTCTGACAATTTTCTTCTTGACCCTCTACAATCTGGTTTCCGCTCCTTGTAATCTACTGAAACTGCTCTCACTAAAGTCAGTAATGATCTACTAACAGCTAAATCTAATGGTCACTACTCCCTGTTGATCCTCCTGGATCTCTCCGCTGCATTCGACACCATAGATCACCAGCTCCTTCTCTCTATGCTCCGCTCTATTGGGGTTAAGGACACCGCTCTCTCCTGGTTCTCCTCCTACCTCTCTGACCGCCCCTTCTCAGTATCTATCGCCGGCTCCTTTCTCTTCTCCTCTTCCCCTCACGGTTGGGGTTCCTCAGGGTTCAGTCCTAGGTCCCCTTCTCTTATGGTTGGGGTTCCTCAGGGTTCAGTCCTAGGTCCCCTTCTCTTATGGTTGGGGTTCCTTAGGGTTCAGTCCTAGGTCCCCTTCTCTTATGGTTGGGGTTCCTTAGGGTTCAGTCCTAGGTCCCCTTCTCTTATGGTCGGGGTTCCTCAGGGTTTAGTCCTAGGTCCCCTTCTCTTATGGTTGGGGTTCCTTAGGGTTCAGTCCTAGGTCCCCTTCTCTTATGGTTGGGGTTCCTCAGGGTTCAGTCCTAGGTCCCCTTCTCTTATGGTTGGGGTTCCTTAGGGTTCAGTCCTAGGTCCCCTTCTCTTATGGTTGGGGTTCCTTAGGGTTCAGTCCTAGGTCCCCTTCTCTTATGGTTGGGGTTCCTTAGGGTTCAGTCCTAGGTCCCCTTCTCTTATGGTTGGGGTTCCTTAGGGTTCAGTCCTAGGTCCCCTTCTCTTACGGTCGGGGTTCCTTAGGATTCAGTCCTAGGTCCCCTTCTCTTACGGTTGGGGTTCCTCAGGGTTCAGTCCTAGGTCCCCTTCTCTTACGGTCGGGGTTCCTTAGGGTTCAGTCCTAGGTCCCCTTCTCTTATGGTCGGGGTTCCTTAGGGTTCAGTCCTAGGTCTCC
Source organism: Allobates femoralis (assembly GCA_033576535.1). NCBI lineage: Eukaryota > Metazoa > Chordata > Amphibia > Anura > Aromobatidae > Allobates > Allobates femoralis. The sequence continues at coordinate 8,386,090 of JARQOC010000008.1, forward strand.
TTCTCTTACGGTTGGGGTTCCTTAGGGTTCAGTCCTAGGTCCCCTTCTCTTATGGTTGGGGTTCCTTAGGGTTCAGTCCTAGGTCCCCTTCTCTTATGGTCGGGGTTCCTCAGGATTCAGTCCTAGGTCCCCTTCTCTTATGGTCGGGGTTCCTCAGGATTCAGTCCTAGGTCCCCTCCTCTTATGGTCGGGGTTCCTCAGGATTCAGTCCTAGGTCCCCTTCTCTTACGGTCGGGGTTCCTTAGGGTTCAGTCCTAGGTCCCCTTCTCTTATGGTCGGGGTTTCTCAGGGTTCAGTCCTAGGTCCCCTTCTCTTATGGTCGGGGTTCCTTAGGGTTCAGTCCTAGGTCCCCTTCTCTTATGGTCGGGGTTCCTCAGGGTTCAGTCCTAGGTCCCCTTCTCTTATGGTCGGGGTTCCTTAGGGTTCAGTCCTAGGTCCCCTTCTCTTATGGTTGGGGTTCCTTAGGGTTCAGTCCTAGGTCCCCTTCTCTTATGATCGGGGTTCCTCAGGGTTCAGTCCTAGGTCCCCTTCTCTTCTCTCTCTAGACAGCCCTGATTGGACAGACCATCAGCAGATTTGGTTTTCAGTACCATCTCTATGCTGATGACACCCACTTATACCTCTTCTCCTGATATCACCTCCACATTACTACGTAATACCAGTGATTGTCTGTCTGCTGTCTCTAACATCACGTCTTCTCTCTACCTTAAACTGAATCTGTCAAAAGCTGAACTTCTCGTGTTTCCTCCCTCTCCTAATCTTCTGAAACCTAATATTGCCATGTCTGTAGGTGGTTCTACCATTACTCCTCAGGAGTACGCCCGCTGTCTTGGGGTTATATGTGACTCGGATCTCTCCTTCTCTCCCCACATCCGGTCTCTCGCTCGCTCATGTCACCTACACTTCAACAACATCTCTAGAATTCGACCTTTTCTTACTGTTGATTCTGCAAAATCTCTTAACTGTTGCCCTTATCCATTCTCGCCTGGATTACTGCAATTCTCTACTAATCGGTCTCCCTCTTACTAAACTCTCTCCAATTCAATCCATCCTCAATGCAGCAGCCAGGATCATATTCCTCTCCAACCGCTTCACCGATGCCTCTATCCTGGGGCAGTCATTGCACTGGTTGCCAATCCGCTATAGAGTACAATATAAAAGTAGCACTCTCACCCACAGAGAGCTCTCATCCTTCCACAGTTTTGCACCACCCTACATCCCCTCCCTCATCTCTGTCTATCGCCCTACACGTGCCCTCCGCTCTGCAAGTGACCTAAGACTGACATCAGCTACAATCCATACCTCCCACTCCCGTCTCCAGGACTTCTCACGAGCTGGACCAATTCTCCGGAATGGGTTACCAAAAAACAATTCAATTAATTCCCAATACCGATTCTTTAAGCGAGCCTTAAAAACACATCTCTTTAGACTGGCCTAGCACCTCACCTCACTTGTCTAACTATTCCTATCTTCCCTTTTCCAAATCTGGCCTCTTGTATCATCTGTCTGCCCTGCAGACTGTCTGTCTGTCCCCTATGCATAATATAGCACTTTATCCGTCCTTGTACAGATCCCCACCGATGACCGATTCATGCAGCATTATGTGAATTCCCTAGGTATTATATTGATGGCTGGATCATATATGATGGCACTTTTTACCATTTACCTTTTGTGCCCCCCTGCATAGATTGTAAGCTCTTGTGATCAGGGCCCTCACTCCTCATGGCTTCTGAATTTTTTGTTACTCTGCATTGTCTGTACATGTCCCCTCTGAATTGTAAAGTGCTCCAGAATATGTTGGTGCTATATAAATAATTTTATCAGTAGATGAGAAGGGGGCTGGCTCAGCTATTAATATGACCCTGCCAGCCAGCCCCCTCCTTGTGAAATATTTGTCCCTTTAATGAACCCAAATGAGTGGTGGAGCTGCTGGGTGCCGAGCTCCTGACAGCGTATATAGTCGCCTGTATTCATTTATATCAGAAACACACCCAAGGATCACTTTGTTTTATTAGCTGCCCCCCCCCTTTACTTTCCATCTTCTAGGAAACCCCTCTCCTGTATGCGGGATGTGACCTCGTCCTCGCAGACGTCTCTCTCATCTGGATTCTTCCGCTCTGAGCTTTCCCTGAATATTTCATGCGCTTTTTAATGGCTCAGCAAAATGCCGGACTCAATTATTCATGAGGTTGTTCCTCTGCTGCAACTCAATAAGTCACATTTCTATGACGCTGGTAATTTAACCAGCTATGTTCTCTCCAAGCCTGAAGGGGGCGCACTCTCCTGCTTTACACCAAAGGGGGCGGAGGGGCCGGTGTCATTGGTCAGAGGGTTTATACAGTCACTTGATTACTGTTCTACCTGGACATATTGAGCTGCCCGGCTGGGGCTCTTCCACGGGTCAGGGGCTGAGCTGCCGGGCTGGAACTCTTCCACGGGTCAGGAGGCCGAGCTGCCCTGCTGGGGCTCTTCCACGGGTCAGGGGCTGAGCTACCCAGCTGGGGCTCTTCCACGGGTCGGGGGTCGGAGCTGTCCAGAGAGGGGCCCGGTTTAAATGAGTAGAAATCTGTTTTTGCTGGGAGAAAGCTTAAATGTATTTTGGGAGCCCCAACTATGGCCTGCGCTCTGCGTCCTTCCTGGGCGGCTGGCTGAGCGTCCTTCCTGGGCTGGCTGAGCGTCCTTCTGGGCGCCTGCGCTCTGCGTCCTTCCTGGGCGCCTGCGCTCTGCGTCCTTCCTGGGCGCCTGCGCTCTGCGTCCTTCCTGGGCGCCTGCGCTCTGCGTCCTTCCTGGGCGCCTGCGCTCTGCGTTCCTTCTGGGCGCCTGCGCTCTGCGTCCTTCCTGGGCGCCTGCGCTGAGCGTCCTTCCTGGGGGCTGACTCCTGGCGCTCTGCGTCCTTCCTGGGCGCCTGCGCTCTGCGTCCTTCCTGGGCGCCTGCGCTCTGCGTCCTTCCTGGGCGCCTGCGCTCTGCGTCCTTCCTGGGCGCCTGCCCTCTGCGTCCTTCCTGGGCGCCTGCGCTCTGCGTCCTTCCTGGGCGCCTGCGCTCTGCGTCCTTCCTGGGCGCCTGCGCTCTGCGTCCTTCCTGGGCGCCTGCGCTCTGCGTCCTTCCTGGGCGCCTGCGCTCTGCGTCCTTCCCGGGCGCCTGCGCTCTGCGTCCTTCCCGGGGGCCTGCGCTCTGCGTCCTTCCCGGGGGCCTGCGCTCTGCGTCCTTCCGGGCGCCTGCGCTCTGCGTCCTTCCGGGCGCCTGCGCTCCTGCCATCTTGTGTTTGGTGCCTCTGCTGTCAGTTGCCTTCCTTCAGTCAGGATTGTGTTTTCTCACCACTTTCTTCTCTCCTCGTCCTCCAGGAGACGTGTACGGGCAGCTATTGGCGTACCTCAGCCTGGCACCAGTCGTCATTCTCATCAGTTTTGTGACTCTCATCATATTTAAGAGGGAACTGCACACGGTGAGTGTCCGATGTACCGACACTGTATATCGGGGGTACTCGGGTCACGGTCTCACGGTCTGTCTCTCTCTCTTCCAGATTTCCTTCCTGGGGGGTTTAGTAGTGAATGAAGGTGTAAACTGGTTAATAAAGAACATTGTAAGAGAACCACGTCCATGTGAAGGTGAGTGAGTGCGGCCGGATAAGCGTGGGCGGCTGAGTAAGCGCTGCTGGGTGAGGACGGGCGGCTTGGTGAGCACGGCTTGGTGAACGTTGGTGGCTGGGTATGTGAGGGTGGCTGGATGAGCACAGGCGGGCAGCTGAGTGAACGCAGCTTGGCGAGCGCAGGCAGCTTGGTGAGCGCAGCTGAGTGAGTGCTGGCGGGCGGCTTGGTGAGCGCAGCTGAGTGAGTGCTGGCGGGTGGCTTGATGAGCGCGGGTGGCTGGCTGAGTGCGGACAGGCAGCTGAGTGAGCGTAGCTGGGTGAGGGCGGGCGGCTTGGTGAACGTGGGTGGGCGGCTGGGTGAGCACGGGTGGATGAGCACAGGTGGGCGGCTAAGTGAGCGCAGCTGGGTGAGTACTGGCGGGATGGTTGTACACTAGTATATATTGGGAAATAATCTTGGCCTGTATCTCCAGGTAAAGGATGATATGTGCACAGATCCTAATAGGGCGAGGGTTGTCAGGGGTGAAGTAGGCTGGTCTCGCAGGTTCGGGGGTCTTCTGGAGTCGGGGCGGCTGAGTATTTGATCTTGTGTTCTTGCCTCTCACTTTGCTCCTCTTCTCCTCAGGGACGCACACGACGGTCACCACGGAGTACGGTTTACCCTCCAGCCATTCCCAGTTCATGTGGTTCTTCTCGGTGTATTCCTTCCTCTTCCTCTACTTGAGGTGAGCTGTGCTGGTTGTGTGTTGGGTCGCTTAGGCTGCGCACGGCCTCTGTATATCTGGGTCTAGGATGAGTCCCCGGGGGTCTCTGGTGTGTTGTCCAGTCGCAGTCTTTCACCATCGCCGGAGAGGAGCAGGATTTGCTCTCTAATCACTGTTAAGACCCCGCTACACGGTACGAGATCGTGAACGAAATCGCGCAAACGTCACAGGTTTGGAGCCGTTCAGGCGAGATCGTTAGGACGTCGTTTGTGTGACACCGAGATACGACTATGATAAATCGTTGATCGCAGGTTTGAGAACATGTTCATAGATCAGATGATCCTCGATCAGCCGACCTGCTGCATCGTTGTGTGTGACACCGCGATAACTATGTCGTTCACGACTTCTCCTATTCACATCAGTGAACACGTATCGGTCGCTGGGTTGTGTGAATGATAGCTGCTCGCCACATCGTTGGTGCGTCGTCCACGATATCTATGTGTGTGACACCTCACCAACGATGTCAAAAAGATGTCCTAATGACCGCGCGCCCGTGACACCGTTGGTGATATCTTAACAACATTGCAGCGTGTAACGGGGCCTTTACTCTCCACGTTGGATTTGATTTTGTGCCTTTTCGCTCCAGGATGCACCAGACGAACAACGCGCGGTTCCTGGACCTGCTGTGGCGCCACCTGCTGTCCCTGAGCCTCCTGACTGCCGCCTGTCTGGTCTCGTACAGTCGGTATGTGTTCGGCTGTTGTAACCTGCTGGATCCGCGTATATTGTGAGTGCTGGTAACGGGCTGTGCTTCTCCTGCAGAGTGTATCTCATGTATCACAGCTGGAGTCAGGTCACGTATGGAGTGGTGGCCGGAAGTATCTTGGCCATAGTTTGGTTTGGCCTCACCCAGGAGATCCTCACCCCCCTGTTCCCAGAATTGCATCCTGGTAAGTTTTATTCTGTCTTTTCATTGGCTGGCAGAGAAGGGGAAGTCTTAGATATTGATCTAAACTAGTCAGGCAGACCCCTTCTGTCATTGCATTGGGTGGGCTATTGATATGAGCCAGTCAACCAGCCCCCTTATGTCTTAGCATTGGCTGGTACAGAAGGGGGCTGGCTTAGGCATTGATATAAATTAGGAAGACCCTTTCCTTGTCTTTGCATAGGCCAGTACAGAAGGGGGCTCGCTTAGGTATTGCTTTGAAGCAGCCAGCCCCCTTCACAACAGTAGGGACATAGGCAACACTTCCCTGTGTTCTGGGACCATCCCCTCTTCGGGGGGTGCAAAGGGAGGAGAGGGGTGAATATTTGGAACCTTTTGATAGCGAGTTGTATATTGAGGATGACATGGACGGGTGTGATCACGACCGTCTCCATCAGTCCCATGGCCACAGAGCAGAGCGGCAGCAGTTGTGTTATCAGTGAGGGTGTGGGGGGATCCGGCCCCTCGTTCTAGTCTGAATATCTGCAGTGTTCGGGATAAACTTTCTTGCAGATCTGTTTCATTAATGCAGCCGCCCGCCACTGCGCTGCTAAATTGGATTTGTTAATCCAGGACGAGTATATCAGGATTATCAGATTAATCTGGATTACTCTGCAGTCGTCATAGATGAAACTCGTATCGCTGGAGAAGACGGCGTCTGCCGGATAGTGATCTACTGAGATCTCAGAGGACCCCACATTATGGGGGATGGAGAGAGACCGGGCCCCTAGTACAGTGAGTGGGTACAGAGAGACCGGGCCCCTAGTACAGTGAGTGGGTACAGAGAGACTGGGCCCTCAGTACAGTGAGTGGGTACAAGAGACCGGGCCCTGGTACAGTGAGTGGGTACAGAGAGACCGGGCCCCAGTACAGTGAGTGGGTACAGAGAGACCGGGCCCCCAGTACAGTGAGTGGGTACAGAGAGACCGGGCCCCCAGTACAGTGAGTGGGTACAGAGAGACCGGGCCCCAGTACAGTGAGTGGGTACAGAGAGACCGGGCCCCCAGTACAGTGAGTGGGTACAGAGAGACCGGGCCCCCAGTACAGTGAGTGGGTACAGAGAGACCGGGCCCCCAGTACAGTGAGTGGGTACAGAGAGACCGGGCCCCCAGTACAGTGAGTGGGTACAGAGAGACCGGGCCCCCAGTACAGTGAGTGGGTACAGAGAGACCGGGCCCCCAGTACAGTGAGTGGGTACAGAGAGACCGGGCCCCCAGTACAGTGAGTGGGTACAGAGAGACCGGGCCCCCAGTACAGTGAGTGGGTACAGAGAGACCGGGCCCCCAGTACAGTGAGTGGGTACAGAGAGACCGGGCCCCCAGTACAGTGAGTGGGTACAGAGAGACTGGGCCCCCAGTACAGTGAATAGATACAGAGAGACCGGGCCCCCAGTACAGTGAGTGGGTACAGAGAGACTGGGCCTCAGTACAGTGAATAGATACAGAGAGACCGGGCCCCCAGTACAGTGAGTGGGTACAGAGAGACTGGGCCCTCAGTACAGTGAATAGATACAGAGAGACCGGGCCCCCAGTACAGTGAGTGGATACAGAGAGACCGGGCCCCCAGTACAGTGAGTGGATACAGAGAGACCGGGCCCCAGTACAGTGAGTGGGTACAGAGAGACCGGGCCCCCAGTACAGTGAGTGGGTACAGAGAGACCGGGCCCCCAGTACAGTGAGTGGATACAGAGAGACCGGGCCCCAGTACAGTGAGTGGATACAGAGAGACCGGGCCCCCAGCATAGTCAGCAAGCATCTAATATAGTCAATGGGTGCAGGATGTGGAGTACCCCCAACTGTCAGTATCTCCCATTTACTATGGAGAGTAACAACAGGTGGGGGTGCCCCAGTCATGTGACATAGGAGAATTAGGATGGAGCGGTGTGAGGTGCCCATCATCCACCATTGCACCATTCTATAAGGGAGGACACTATAGTAGATGACGCTGGTTTATCTTTTCGCCCCATCTCGGGTCGTCTTCTCACTGTCTGATTTTTGTCTTTTTTTCTTGCAGGCCGATCTCCGAGTTTTTCCTGATCCGTGACACCAGTCTAATCCCCAACATCTTGTGGTTCGAATACACAGTCACTCGGTCAGAAGCCAGGTAACTACACCGGGGCTGCAATTCTGGGACCGGTGGTTCTCCAGCCGCTACAAAACGATAATACTTTGCTTTGCTGGAGGGAGAGACTGCGGCACTGTACTGGGGGAGGGGGTGGGGAGACTGTGGCGCTGGGTCAGGGCCGGGGGGAGAGACTGTGACACCTTATTGTGGAGACAGGCTGCGGCACTGTACCTGGGCTGGGGGGGAGGCTGAGGCGCTGTGCCGGGGGAAGAGGTGGTGGCACTGTACCAGGGGGATAGGTTGTAGCGCTATGTTGGGGGGAGAATCTGTGGCACTGTGCTGGGGGGAGAGGCTGCGGCACTGTACGGGGGGGGGGAAGAGGGGATCGGTGCTGCGCCGGGGAAAGTGGAGATATGGCGCTGAGCCCAGGGGGATGTGGCATTGCACCCGGGAGGAGAGTGGATGTGGCCCTGACTATGGTTGACGTTCCCTCCTAGACCCCTGACTTCAGCAGCCAATCGCAGGTCTTGGATTCACTTTGCCGTCACTCCCTGTGTTGGCGGGAGACCCCTGTTTGGCCGGCACTTGCGTTTGTACCTCATCACTTCTGCAAGGTTTGGAGGGTTTTTTTGTAGAATTTTTGCGATAATTCGGCATTTAAAGACAATCCGTTTGATTTGTGCTGCCCCGGTCCAGCATTACCGGCTCCTCTGGTGTTTACTATAGATGCCATGTCCTGTTACTCGGGGGGGGGGTCACTTAGCTCCAAATGGAAAAAGTTTGTCCTCCCCCGTTCCCTCATCTAACTTTTTTCTTCTTTATTTTTGTGCCTTTTCCAGAAGCAGACAGCGCAAACTGGGTACAAAGCTGCAGTGAATCTGTGCCGAGCTGCCCGGGTTGGGGGTGACGGCGGCAGGATCCATCCTATTGTGGCCGGTTACAGCCCCACCGCGCACTGAGGAACATTAAAAACTGACGGACCAAAAAAAAAAAAAAACACAAAAAACGAGAGCGAGAGGCCTTTACTTGGTTTACATTGCCTGTCTTGCCAGCGGCCGCCCTCTGCATGTCAGGACCGGGGTCGACCAGCGCACGCTGCCCAACAGTCCCGCTACCCGACGGATTGGTGGAAATCTGCTAGAGCGAAGGTGTAACCCTTATCTTTTTTTTTTTTTTTTTTCTCCACCCTCATCCTTTTTTATTTTTCCTTTTCCTGATGATCAAAGGAAACTCATAATTCAAACAGAACCCGACGCCTTTTTTATTGCATGAACGTCCATCTTTTATTTATTTATATATTTTATATAAAACGCGTTGGGACTAATAAGTTTAGAGTGGAAGATGCTTTTTTTTTTTTTTTCGTTTCTTATACGGGGGTGGGAGAGTGACTTTTTTTCCACGTGCTTTGATTTCCGATTTAATAACCCCCAACCCTACCCTCCCCCCTGGGCTTCAGCTATGCTCCCGAGGTGCCTACCGATGATTGATGGCTGGAGGGCTTAAAGCAATTCCTGTTGCACTTTTGAACAAGTTTTTTTGTTTTTTTTTCTTCTCATTTTAAGGACTATAAATTACCCTTTTAACACTAGTGATATATATAATTTTTTAAAATTGTTTGTGTGAAAATTGTGAAAGCGGGATCGTCTCTTTCCATCTATTTTGTCCCTTGTCGCTCTCCGTAGAGAGGATGGACTGTGCAGTAACTGATGGACTCTGGAGCCTCCCGTGTTCTCCGTCGCCCCCTCCTGTAGGGGGAAAATGAAGCCGCACAACGTGGAGCCATTGGTAAAGCAGAACCAACAATTTAATTTTTTTATGATAAATCGATAGAACACAAGAATATAAGAATCTTTGTAATATTTATCATCAGACAAATCTGCTTCTTTCTCCTCCTGGACTGATCGATCATTCTCAAATGTACAGCGAAAATCTGGCAATATTTACATTATTGAGATGATAGATGACAGCTGGTGCTGACAAGGTTCTATGGAGAAGGGAGGAGTTAGGGAAGAGGGAGGAGCTAGAAGCAGAGCTCCTACTTCCCCTTCCCTTTTTCCATAGAATCTTTTAAAAACTAACTGCAGTCTCCTATGGGGGGAGGAGGAGCTCTGCCTCTAGCTCCTCCCCTGTTTTCAGTCCTCAGCTTATGTGGAAATCAGAGGAGGGGCAGAAGCTCTCCTCCCTCGGCCTCTAGCTTTCTGCTCTAGCTCCTCCCCTGCCTCCAGCTTTGACTTAGCTCCTCCTTAGGCCCCTACCTTTGACCTCCAGCTCTCCCTTCCTCCAGCTATGATCTATAACTCCTCCCCTGCCTCCACCTTTGACCTCTATCTCCTCCCTCGGCCTCTAGCTTTGACCCCCCTAGCTCCTCCCCTGCCTCCAGCTCCTTGCTTTGGCTCCTAGCTTCAACTGCTAGCTCCTCCTGTGCCTCCAGATGTGACGTCTAGGTCCTCCCTAGGCCCTAGTTTTAATCTGTAGTTCCTCCCTTGCCTCAGCTCCTCCCTTCTACATAGAACCTTAGTGTAGCTCCTCCCTCCAGCTTTAATCTATAACTTCTCCCTTGCCTCAGCTCCTCCCTTCTACATAGAACCTTAGTGTAGCTCCTCCCTCCAGCTTTAATCTATAACTTCTCCCCTGCCTCCAGCTCCTCCCTTCTACATAGAACCTTAGTGTAGCTCCTCCCTCCAGCTTTAATCTATAACTTCTCCCTTGCCTGAGCTCCTCCCTTCTACATAGAACCTTAGTGTAGCTCCTCCCTCCAGCTTTAAACTATAACTTCTCCCTTGCCTGAGCTCCTCCCTTCTACATAGAACCTTAGTGTAGCTCCTCCTCCAGCTTTAATCTATAACTCCTCCCTGCCTCCAGCTCCTCCCTTCTACATAGAACCTTAGTGTAGCTCCTCCCTCCAACTTTGATCTATAACCCCTCCCTTGCCTCAGCTCCTCCCTTCTACATAGAACCTTAGTGTAGCTCCTCCCTCCAGCTTTGATCTATAACCCTCCCCTGCCTCCAGCTCCTCCCTTCTACATATAACCTTACATCTAGCTCCTCCCCTGCATCCAGCTTTGACCTAGCTCCTCCTTAGGCCCCTACCTTTGACCTCCAGCTCCTCCCTTCCTCCAGCTATGATCTATAACTCCTCCCCTGCCTCCACCTTTGACCCCCTAGCTCCTCCTCTGCCTCCAGATTTGACTTCTAGGTCCACCTAGACCCCCTAGCTTTAATCTTTAGCTCCTCCCTTGCCTCAGCTCCTCCCTTCTACATAGAACCTTAGTGTAGCTCCTCCCTCCAGCTTTGATCTATAACTCCTTCCTGTTCCTCCAGCTCCTCCCTTCTACATAGAACCTTACGTCTAGCTCTCTCCCTGCATCCAGCTTTGGCCTCCAGCTCCTCCCTTGTACATAGAACCTTGTCAGCACCACCCGTCATCTCTTATCTCAGTAATGTAAATATCTGTATTCACTGAAGTCACATTTTACTAGGAATTATAAAAGATCCAGAAAGAAGAAAGAAGCCGATTTCTCTGATAAGAAATATTATAAAGTTTCTTATATTAATGAGTGATATTGATTTATGAAATAAATAAAAATGTAAAATGACATTAATATGAAGGAATTACCGTTAATGTCAAATTGTCTCATATAAGAAATAAGACCCCCCCGGCCTTGCCAGCTATTTGCCCCTGCGGTGGTATTGGGGGTAATACAATCAGGTATACGCTGTGATATACTTTATAATATTCACTTACACCATGTGTTCGACTAAAGAAAGGGCCCCCCTCTAGTTCATAGGCCGGGGCCGGTATCACACCCTCGTCTTCCCCAAAAGATAATCTCCATATTTCGGGTGAATTTGGAAGTTGCTTCTGCTGCAACGGTGGAATTTTTTAGGCCATCTTTCAACTGTTTATAGTCGTCTTGATGACAAATCTCTACCAGAATTTAGTAAAAAATTAAACAATAAATCATCCGTCTACTTTTAAATGGTGATACTGAAAACAGCGCCCCCATTTACACACAGGCTGTTTGTAGTATTGCAGGTTTATTTCAGTGGAGATGTAATCCACGGACAGGAGCGAGTCCAGTTGTTTTTTTGCAATGTTTTTCTTATTCGAGACCCTGTGATTTTAGTCTTCAGCAGACGACTATTTAATGTTGGTTCCTTTAACCCGCTGACTGGCGGCTCACACAGGGGGCGGACGGCAGGAAGCAGCATTTACCTTTAAAGGTTCTTGTGCAAAAATGTATAACTGAACAAATGTCGGCACAGAGTCCCGTCACCGGATGAGACAACAGCGGCTGCAACGGCTCCTGATTCACCCCGAGCAAATGCAATTAATCAGCCGTACTCCTAGTGCTGGGAGCGACACCACAGGGCTGCTCTGTAATACACACACATTACATTACAGCATTCTGCAGGTTAATGGGGCTCCAGCACAGCTGGTTTCCTTTTTTATTAATATTTAAATTTAAAAAAAAATTAATCTGTGTCGTCATTATGACACCCAACATATGTATGAATATTGTATATATAATATATATATTTATTGGGTTCCATAATGACAAGAAGTTTATAATATTTAATGGTTTAAAAAATATATAGTTTATACTTATAGTGTGCAATAAGTATATTGTATTATAAATATATTAAATATTATATAAGTCTAAGTAATATATATTTAAACATATTGTATTTTAAAATATATTTAATTATAATATGATTATATTATAGATATATCGAATATGTTTAAGTGGTTTCAAAATAATAAACTCCTTGTTGCCATTATGGGACCCAACACTATTGATAGAGAAATAGATTAATAGAGAGATAGATATAGAGAGGTAGATTGCCAATATGGGACCCAACACCTATCTATATGTAGCTCTCTATTAATCTATTTATCTATCTATCAACAGTGTTGGGTCCTATAATGGCAACAAGGAGTTTATATTCAATATGTTTAAGTGGTATCAAAATAATATTTATACTATTTAAATATATAATATGAAACATATTACTTAAATAAAATAGATGTATCTAATATTTATAATTAAATATATAATATAATTACATATTCTAAATGTTAACTTTTTTAAACCATTTAAATATATTAAACCCCTTGTTGCTCTTATGTTAAAAATATATATATTATATTTTAATAAACAAATCTGTTGTTTTGTCTTCTGATGGGACTAATCTGCACTTAGTTGATAGTTTACCTCTATATACTGCAATATTACAGCATATACAGTAGTTTAAGGGGTGCACCCATCTCCAAGATCCTATCCCAATATGTAGTGGGGGAATAATAATAGAAATGTAGGATAGATCTCCTGATTAGCTGTCACTTACCTCATGTGCAGGACATTGCAGCAGTTTAGGTATCCATGGTTACGACCATTCATATGTTGCCAGTGGTTGTTGTAACCATGGATACCTTATTCAATGTCCTGCACATGAGGCGAGTGACAGCTAATCAGGAGAACTATCCTACATTTCCATTATTATACCTACTACCTATTGCCATAGGATCTTTGAGATGGGAATATCCTTTTAAATACCATATATGCTGTAGTACATTAGTATAAGTGGAGATGGGAATAATCTTTTAACTACTGTAGTATTGCAGTATATTAGTACAATTGGCAATGAGCATACCCCTTTAAATTGAGGATCTACATTGCAGCTATGGGTTAGGGGTTCTTGGTAATTTATCAGCCTGTATGGGGCATTGGTGTAGTTTTCTTGCTCTGGTCGCTGCTGTTACAGTAGAGACAGTTTCAGGCTGTGTAACGCAGCCGCCATCTACCAGGTCACATACATTTACGTCACTTGCTCACGCAGGGGTTCCCTGCACTAGGAGTAACACCACGGGCTGTGTCCTTTTAAGATTTTATGCTAATTATTTTGCAATGTCCATAGGCTCCTCCCCGTGTGAATCGTCAGCGGCAGATGTCTGTGTGGAAAGGGCTTACGGCGGACTACCCCCGCCATCATTGTATCTATGTCCTGTGTGGACTGACTTGGAATAGGAACTACATGGGAGGCTCACAACGTCCCCCCCCCTCCCTCCCAAAAATGGTGCAAATCGGTAAAGGGATTGTCCAGGCACCAATCGAAGGTTGACTTTGCCAAAATATCCAATGTGCCGCTGCATCTCTGCATATCCCATTGGGTGTAAGAGTTTCCCTGGTGTTATATTTACTTGCTGCAATACCAGGCACAGCCTGTAGATCAGGGAGGCGCCGTCTCTGGACAATCCCTTTACTGGGCGATTAGTCTGTGGCACAGGTGAACTGACCAGCGACTCCTGGCACAAATTCGTCACTCGTTTTTTGTTCTGTTCTTATGTGAGTTCAATGATTTCGAAACATGACATTTTTATTTTAAAATAAAAATTATGCAAAAAAATTCTCCATTTCTGGTGAATCTGTGTCTGATATTCTCTGTTCTAACAAATGTGGCAGAAATGAAGGTGGACGCTGCTGCCACCAAGTGGCCAAACCTAAGTATTACAAACAAAGAGAAAAAAAACCCAGTATCTCTAGCATCGTTATTGTACCAGTGATGCTATAAAATAACAGCAAATCAGAGAAAACATCACATCTGTTACATTTATTATAAATCTCTTCTGAACCAATCACAACAACTTATCAAGTAAACATCTCCCCGACCAATTGGACGGGTCAGGATCTGGATGGAGTATACATTTCGGGTGTTGTGGCTCAGGTATATTGCAGGTCAGGGCCACAGATTGTTCTTTGCTCAAGAAAATGAGCCCAACCATTTTGCTGCAAAGGATCGTACCCACGGACGTTGATTGAACCATAAACGGGTGACCCAATTTTTTTTTTTTAGTCCATATAACCTCTATATTAAAATGTATATTTAACCTTTTACCGCTGTCGAACTTTTCCAAAGTTTATCTTGTACCAAACAGTGCCACCATCGTCTTAAGGTTGTGCCAGGTATTGCAGGTGTAATCCGTACTCGTTTGCAGTGCCATTCTGTCAATGCTTATTTCACTGGGCAGAAAAGGGCTTCCTATTGAAATGCCTCCTTGCATGCTTCTTTTTATATATGTAAACAAAGTATATTAATGAGTACTAGCCTCATTTTTCAGCTCGGATCACTCTGCCATGTAATACTGGACACGACCTGTTGATGAGGGTGGCGCTGGTTTTTCCAACTTTAAACAACTCCTATAAGGCGACTCCTCGGTGATGATAATCCACGCTGGAGGCTGAATCCTTAGCAATACAAACAAAGCTGATAAAACAATAAGTTGTTGTTACACCAATAACCAATCAGATTGATGCTTCTAATTTCCAAGGCCCCTTCTAAAAACGTTGAGTTCTGATTGGCTGTTATGGATGATTCCTCCATTTTTTGCGTTGCAGTGAGACTTGTATGAATAGTCTGAGGGTCCGTGTTTGGCCACTGTTGTCTCTTACTGATTGGGGCCTATCACGATCGTGCCCTGGTGGGTAAAGTCTCCGGCCCGGGGGTCGGTTAGAGCTTAGATTTGGGGCTGCTCTGAATCAGCTGCTGAATGTCGCACAGCGCCTGTTCCAGGTAATGCGCCATCCGGGCCGCGTTGGTTTCGGCGCAGCTGTTGAATGCGGATACGGAGAAGTTGATGTGCTCTTCCATGGGGTTGTAACAAACGCCGTAACCGTCGGGCACCACGGGGCCGAAGCACATGACGCAGTCCGTCTTCGCGGGCACCTAGGGGGCGATACGTAGCATCAGGCAGGTGACACAAGAGGTGATTTGACTCTAGGGACGGCGTTCTTACCTGGCTGGTGGAGAGGTTGAAATGCATGGCCATGGCGTAGGACGTGTCCATGAAGAGCTCCGGCATGCTCACCAGGTCCTCAATGGCTTGAAGCTTCAATCCCAGCAGTGGTCGGTCGATGGCTTTTCCACTGATTGCCTGTGGGAATGATAGGACATAAATTGACAAATGGGCGTGTTCCTCCACACTGAAATTTCCATGTGTCAGAGAAACATCCCATAATATTCATTCCTGCATTTCCAAGAGGGATAACAGGGACAACCCAATAAGAGCGTCCTAAGAAAGATACTGACAAAATTGTTATATCAAGAGGAATATACATACAGAATACATACACAATATATACCATACACAGTAGTGTGTGTGTATGTGTGTATATATATATATATATATATATAATATATGCACACCGTATATAGTGCCTTGTGAATGTATTCGGCCCCCACTATACATACACAATATATACACAGTAGAATATATTATATATATATATATATATATATATATATATATATATATATATACACATCTATTATATAATCACGAATGGATTTCGCGCACCACACTCGCATGCGACTCACCGTGGTCATGTGGATACGAACGAAGCATTGGCCGCGCAGCGGCCATTGCGAGCAGCTCTAAGGCGACTCGCTATGCCCGCGCAGCGGGCATGGGAGTCGCCTTAGCGGCGCGAAGCATTGCGCGAAGCGGCCATTGCGAGTCAGAGACTCGCTCTGCTAGAATCCGATGCATTGTGCATCGGGCACCCATCTAGTATATATATACACACACACAGTGCTTGTGAAAGTATTTAGCCCCTACATACAGTACTATACATACATAATATATACACAGTAGAATATTATATATATATTTTATAAAAATATACAGTGCCTTGTGAAAGTATTTGGCCCCCTTGATACTTTTCAACCTTTTGCCACATTTTAGGCTTCAAACATAAAGATATAAATTCTAATTTTTTTGTGAAGAATCAATAAGTGGGGCACAATCGTGAGGTGGAGCTAAATTTATTGGATATTTTAAACTTTTTTAATAAAAAAACTGTAAATTGGGGCGTGTAATATTATTCGTCCCCTTGAGTTAATCCTCTGTAGCGCCCCCTTGTGCTGTGATTACAGCTGCAGTCTCTTGGGGTTTGTCTCATTCTTCCTTGCAGAACAGCTGGAGCTCAGTGAGGTTGGATGGAGGCGTTTGTGATCAGCAGTTTTCAGCTCTTTCCACAGATTCTCCATTGGATTCAGGTCTGGATGTGACTTGGACATTCTAACACCTGGAGACGGTGATTTTTGATCCATTCCATTGTAGATTTTGCTTTAGGTTTGGGATCAGTGTCTTGTTGGAAGATAAATCTCCGTCCCAGTCTCAGATCTTTTGCAGACTCCAGCAGGTTTTCTTCCAGAATGGTTCTGTATTTGGCTCCATCCATCTTCCCATCAATTTTAATCATCTTCCCAGTCCCTGCTGAAGAAAAGCCCAAACCATGATGCTGCCACCACCATGTGTGACAGTGGGGATGGTGTTTTGAGGATGATGAGCGGTGTTGCTTTTACGCCAAACATAGTTTTGCATTGTGGCCAAAAAGTTCAATGTTAGTTTCCTCTGAGCAGAGCCCCTTATTCCACGTTTGGTATCTCCCAGGCGGCTTGTGACAAACTTCACACCAGACGTTTTATGGGTAGCTTTGAGAAATGGCTTCTTCTTGCCACTTTCCATAAAGGCCAAATTTGTGCAGTGTACGACTGATTGTTGTCCTATGGACAGACTCTCCCACCTCAGCTGTAGATCTCTGCAGTTCATCCAGAGTGATCATGGGCCTTTTGGCTCATCTCTGATCAGTCTTCTCCTTGTTAGAGATGAAAGTTTAGAGGGACGGCCGGATCTTGGTAGATTTGCAGTGGTCTGATACTCATAGACTGTGAGCCCTCGTGGACAGGGCCCTGCCCCTCCTGTACCTGTACGTCCTGATCGTCTAGATTTAGTGTACTTGTTCTTGTCTCCCTCATCCTCATGTAAAGCGCCATGGAACCTAATGGCGCTGTATAAATAAATAATAATAATAATAAATACTCCTTCCATTACAATATGATCACTTGCACAGTGGCTCCTTGAGATGTTTGAAACTTGGGAAATCTTTTTGTATCCAAATCCAGCTTTAAACTTCTCCACAACAGTATCTCGGACCTGCCTGGTGTGTTCCTTGGTCTTCATGATGCTCTCTGCACTGGATACAGACCCCTGAGCCTATCACAGAGCAGGTGCATTTATACGGAGGACTTGATTACACACAGGTGGATTCTATTCATCATTACCAGTCATTTAGGACAACATTGGATCATTCAGAGATCCGCACTGAACTTCTGGAGGGAGTTTGCTGCAATGAAAGTAAAGGGGCCGAATAATATTACACGCCCCACGCTTCAGTTTTTATTTGTTAAAAAAGGTTTAAAATATCCAATAAATTTGGTTCCACCTCACGATTGTGTCCCACTTATTGATTCTTCACAAAAAATTAGAATTTATATCTTTAATGTTTGAAGCCTGAAATGTGGCAAAAGGTTGAAAAGTTCAAGGGGCCAAATACTTTCACAACGCACTGTATATATACATAGAGGACCGAATACTTTCACAACGCACTGTACAACGAAAACAGCCGAGGAGCATGTCTGTCCTCCTTTCACTACTGTAGATATACAATTTAGCCACACTTTACAACAAAATTGAATGAAGACAGGTGGGGAAAAAAATGCATGAAGAAAAGGGTGAGGTGATAACATGAAAAACTGCCTGTGTGTGATAAAATGAAGAAAAGCTTGTGTGTATGTGTGTGATTGTCCCAAGGTGGTTATAACACACAAGGAGATAGGTAGAAGGATGGCAAAGGCAATCGGGGACCCCTAGACTGAGGAACCCTAGCTGACCATGTTCCCAGAAGTACCTCTGAAGGTAAGGACGTCTGGGTCACCACCATTGCCCTGCTCCTGACCATCCCTAGGCTATCACCTTCACCCCAGGGTTAAGGCTGGAACAGCAAAGCCCCATACACTATTTTGAACTCCAAGGGAAAGGCAAATTCCGAAAGGCTCCAGCAGCACTGCAACAGCATCCGTACAGCTCAGTGATCAGAGTATGAACTCTATCAGCGGCATCAGGTGAAGAAAAGCTCCTGTGTTCATTCTTCCCTGGAGGGATGACTGAACTTCTACATTTACAGTTTAAAGCTCTGGAATAGTCCGACTACTAAAAATCTAGACTTGAATAGGATCGGTTCTTGCCCCTGTATTCCGGATATGTAAACATAAAGGGGTTCACGTGTATATCCGGAGGACTCTTATTGGAGCGGCACATTGTGAGACTTATTCATACCGTCAGGCTCCTCTACGCCACTGATCTCCCCCTGTGTGCGGCACATATTCCCTCTCTTTTGGTTTAGGTGCTTGAAGTTTATCATTCTGTTCTCTATGCTGTCTCTTCATACTGTGCTGCTGTGTAAAGTATGGCGGGATAAAACAAACAGCGCCTTTCCAGTAGACTGTGCTGTTCAAAGCAAGAAGTTCTGTGTGATACTGTCACGCTGGACGTAGAGAGACACCCAGCAGAGGACGACGAGGGGGAAATGTTGACCCCCTAGAATCACTAGCGCTCCCCTATCAACCCTATACAGTCTCCACAACTGTCGTCGAGCAGGATACCTCATCCCTGTCTGTCCCTCAACTAAGACTACTAAGGAATCAGACAGGGTGAACACTGGTCAACCCAGCTAACAATTAAAGGAAAAACCAGGGAAACAAACAAAGGGGAGAGGGAGAAACAGTTAGTTGAAAGGAGAAACAGACAGTGAAACTATACCGGAAGTCCACGATGCACTGCAAAGCCAGGAAGCAACACCAACTCCAAACACGCTATCACCAGCAATGCATCATGGGAGCCAAGGGGTGTTAATAGAGACAGCTGAAGGTAGGCAGGTAGATGACCAGCTGGGTCCTAGTGACCTCCAGCTATCACCAAGCGGAGAAAAACCTCTTAAAGAGACAGAACCACAATTCAGGATTTAGGCTGTTTGGCCAGACGCTGCGACCTCCTGCAAGTGGCCCCAACAGCCTCGTCCTGATACATCTGTGACAGATACTCACCATGTCGGTGTAGGCACGATGGGCTTGGACGGCTTTTCTGAGCAGATCCACCTTCTCCAAATTCTAAAATATAAAGAGCATAAAACGCGTCAGGACGGACAGCCACCGCCCGTATATCACCGGCAGCGTCACCGCCATCACTCACCGGCTTCCCAGGATCCTCCATTCCTGCACAAACTCCAGAGACTGCACAGAGGCGGAGCGGATGGTGTCAGTCCTCCCGAGCCGGAACATTCGCAGTGAGGCGCTCTCGTAGGTGGCGCAGGCCTGGCCGTACATCCTGCACAGAGTGAATGACAGACGGACGGGTAACTTTCCAGCATCAATCGCCTCATTCAGAGCTCCTCTAACCCATCATAAAACTACAACTCCCAGCATGCCCTGATTGTCTTTGCAGCCTCCTGCTTTCTGGCTGAGTCACAGGGACCTCTCTTGTGCTGCAGCCATGACACAAACCCTTCTTTCTAGGCCTATGAATATTAAAGGGGCAGATATGTCATTTTATTTGCAGACTATTAATAAATTGTGGACTATTCGATTCAGACATTCCCCCAGTCTCAGTAAATCTCGGGTGAGACGCCTCTTACCGGTAATACGCCAGCTGGAGCGCCACCTGGATGAAGGCATCGGGGCTCAACTTTTCTGACTTGGGGAAGTTTTTCCCAAACACCTCGAAGACGAAGACTTTAACGTCCAGATCATGAACCATTCTGGAGGGAGAACAAGAAAAATGAGGAGATGTCGCACACCGCCAGTCTGAGCCTCGGACGCCCCTCTAACTGGTTGGCGCCATCTGTCTGTTTACAGCGGACATGCGCCTCATTATATAGAGCGTTCTCAGGAGCTGAGCCTGCGCCGCATGGACTGGATGACGAATGTAAGAGCGATGGGGGCAGTCAGGAACGGGGGACAATGAGAAATGGAGGGTGGTCAACAGGGGGCGCTAGGTCAGTCAGGAACGGGTGGTGGGGGCAGTCAGAATTGATAAGGGACAGGGGTGGTCAGGAGCTGGAGTAGTCAGTGATGGAAGGGGGGGTGGTTAGGATCAGTCAGGAGCGGGGGCAGTCAGGATTGATAAGGGAGAAGGGTGGTCAGGTAGCGGAGGGAGCAGTCAGGATTGGAAGGGTGGTGGTTAGGATCATCAGGAGTGGGGGGCAGTCAGGATTGATAAAGGGGGGGGTGGTCAGATGTGGGGCATTCAGGTGATAGGGAAGGGGGTCAGGATCAGCAAAGGATAGGGGAGGCAGTCAGGATTAATAAGGGCACGGGTGATCAGGAGTGGGGGGCCAGTCATGGACGGAAGGGGGGGGATGGTCAAGATCAAGAATGGACAGGGGGGCAGTCAGATTGATAAGGAGGGTAGTCAGAATATAAGGGACAGGGGTGGTCGATATGGGGGCATTCAGGCATGGAGGATGGGGTGGGCAGCTGAGTCAGGACGGAGGGGGGGGGGGGGGGATAGGCAGTCAGGCTGGAGGAGGGGTCATTCAGGATTGATAGGGACAGGGGTAGTCAGGAGCAGGGGGTGGTTGGGCACTTCTTCACATTGCACCAGTCCCCACTATGAACATCTAAACATTGTTTTTCTTCCCTCATTTCCCATTGTTCAGTACATGATGTGATAAGCATGAACGGGGTCATTCAAAACTACGATTCGTTCTGCAAAATAAAAGCCTCGTCCAGGACGCTGGATGGAAAAATTAAGAATCTACGACTCCTGGAAGCCGAGAAAAGAAAAATTGTTTGTTTTTTTTTTACAGCATCAGCGATAGTGTCCCTAATTGTGATCCCCCAGCCCCCCCCTCCGGCCCCGTCCTCTCACATGTTGAGGTTCTGTTTGGCGTTCTCAATGTCTTTCTTGACTTCCGGGGTGATATTGAAGCGAAGCTTCGAGGCATCGGCAGAGAAATCATCGGCGACCGAACCAGATCCGGCTTCTTCCTGCAGAAGAATAAAAAACTATTTAAAAGGTCCTAAATTTGTAAATTATTACATAGGATAAAAATAAATAGAAATCCAGATACAATAAATATTCAAATATTTTTACTGACCATAATTTACAATAATATGATACAAGTTGTTTTACACACGAGTAGCGCGTTAAGGCAATGTGAACGCTCTTCACAACCGCAAAGGAGGGGAATCTGAGCCGGTGGTCGTGTGTAATAAGGTTAGGCCGTTACTCTCTTGGAAGAAGAATGGTCATAACAGCTGTCGTGACCATTGGAGAAGAACCCCGGGCGGGCTGAAGGCAGTGCCACAAACTGAAAACCGGCCGTCGTGAGTCACGAGGTGTAGGTGTGTCTGATGCACGTGCGATATCGGGATGTGGAGGTGCAACTTCTTGACTATTTACTGGGGCCAGGAATTCTCCTTCCTCCATCGATGTAATGATGGAACGGAAGAGGCGAAGACGAACAAATTTGTTCAAAAGCTTCAGGTCCAGATGGGACGGATCCTTCTTGGGACTACAAACGTCTGAGCGCTTGTCTTATGGGACAGGGATGACGATTCCGCCTGAAGAAGGTATGACACGAGATCCTTATGGGGATCGCGGATGAGGAAACAACGTTGGGAGGCGGTAACAAACTCTGTGTTGTAGCGGGAGACGCCAGCTCCCTGACCCATCTGGTCATCTGTGTCGTCGATGCAGACGTGCGAAAGGAAATCGGCCGTCTACTAGGGCGTGAGAACCTTGGGATCTGCGTCCCTTTGTAACTGGGACTGCGTGGGCCGGGGTGACAGGCAGTGTTCAAAGCTTAGTGGACTGACGTTCATGTCCTGCGTGGGGAGAGCTTGCAAATCAATTTAGAAGGAAATGAAACCATTGGTTGTTACGCCGCATAAAAATGGCGGATATGTCTATGTGAAGAAGAGAAGTACTCTTAGGGTATGTCACACTGCGGTAGGGTCGGTTTAGTGGAAACGCCGGTCGGTTCAATTTTATGTAATTTTGTTAATCCAACCGGCGTTTGGTACATTGAACCCATGTTAACCGACCCTGTGAACACGGGGTTACGTCATGCTCACTGTCTACGTGGGTCCCAGAGGTTCACGATGGAGTTCTAAAGGCGTTCTCCGGCTGCAAGAATCATGTGCGCTTCCAGCGCGCAGAACCGCCAGCGTAACCGCTGTGCACCCAAGAGCATCAGCCGCGGCACATACCCGCCAGGAATGCCGGTGGACGGCTCCAGAGCTTCCTGCGGTCGCCAGCCGCCACGCCACAAACGACGCCCACCATGTGCACATAGCCTCGGGTACCGTCACACCTGGCGATGTCGGCGGCAATTTTTTAGGCGACGCTGGGGCGTGGCCCATCGCCGATGCGTCGCCCAATGTGAACGGGCGAGGGCGACGCATTTGAGTGGCGACCACTCTGGGGCGATGTGTAGACGTCGCCCCATGTAAGTGGGGGACGGCGATCTTCCAGGCGATGGGAGCCATAGGCTCCCATGTTAAGGCATCTCCGCTGGGGTTTTGAGACACCCCAGCGGCGACGCCACCTGTCAGATCGCATTGGAGCGACAGCACTGGCGGGGCGCCAAAGACGTGCACGCTCCCGCCCGTCGCCACTGACATCTTCGGAGAGTCACCTGGTGTGACGTGGCCCTTACATCTCGTGGCGTCTAAGAAGGAATGTATCCAAGCGCTCTCCGAGGAGGCGGATCGCTGAGTGTGATTTCGACAAACTGTCGCTTCCACACCCGGAGCCAGGGTGCTCTCTACGAGGCTATATGAAGAAGATATTTCCCCGGTACTGATTCTGCTGTAAGGTCCGTCAGCTCAGAGGGGAGACTTATCGGAGGTTAAGTATGCAGCATATTTGCCTGGGTCAGGATAGCTAAGCGACCTCTACCGAGGCAAAGGGAAGAACCGGTCGCCTCGAACAATGGAGCGAACCAGTTGTTCAACCTGTCCGACGGTTCAATGTTTTATGGACGGTCCATCTGGCAAGAAAAGCAGAGCTTCAATGGTCTTGTGGATTCCAGTTTATCTGGACGGGTCCTATGTGTATTTAATATCCCTGGCATGTATGGATGGATGGTCTGCAAAATAACCTTGTGTGTGGATTATCTGCCTGAAAGACATCGACATGGCTTGGGGGCCTCACATTGGGGGTCGTAGAGCGTCTGGATAACGGCCGTGATCGGAACCTGGAGCATGGGCTGTCAGGAGCGTCTAGGTGAAAAGACACCTCTGGATCAAGATCCAAGTCGGGATCGTGGAATGCATTGGACGAGAGCGAGGCTGAGTCCTATCCCCAGAAAAGGTAGGAATGGGAGCCCTGTGAGGACGCAGGAGGACTCTCCTATGATGTCCTTTCCTGTGCTGTCCCAGCCACGGAGCATTGTGTATGACATGGCCTACCCCTATGTGGTGTCCGAGGAATCCAACTGTGACGCTGGCCGTCCTGAAGAGCATGGCGTGTGACATGAGCATGGACTGCGGCATGAGCTGTGCTGGAAGCAGAGGTCATTCAGGGGGTTAGGTGCCAGGCGTCAGCGGAGGGTTCCGTGATCTGGCAGAGCGGAGCAGTGTCCGCTAAGTAGCTGGAATCGGCCCTGTAATGTAAGGGGCACAAGGGACGATAGGGGAGCATTCTCCGTGGGCTTGTATCTAGTAAAGTCGTGCAGTACATAGGGCTATCCTGTGCTCCTGCAGGCATTGTGCCCCACTGGCAGGATGAGGCATAAAAAAACATTACCTGGTGCTGGCTCCTTCCACCCATAGTCCCTGGGAGGGAAAAATGGGGAGGCAAGTGGATCGGATGATGGTAGCACACCTGCAACCCAGGGTCCCTAGATTGGGAGGATGGGGAGGGCTGAGGGTCCTAGAGGCAAGCCAAGGCAACCGAGTGATCTACCTTCAACCTGGTCCATGGGCTGGAGGGCAGTTTTCAGTCCTCACCTGCTCAACTGTGGGTGCTGGGGAGGGCCAGAGAATCTTCTGATGTGGTAAAAAAGATCAAAAATAAAATTAAAATAAAAGATAATGACGAGGGTCATTGACCGCATCTGCCTCCTAATGTCACTAAGCTGAAACTGGTTCGGCCTGTGCCAGCCATGGGGGGTGTATATACTGCAGGGGAGGAGCTTCTCTGTGTTTTTCAGATTCTACTTAGTGTCGCCTCCTAGTGGACAGCAGCATAACACCCAGGTCCTGTGTCCCCCCAATGAGGCGAAGGAGAAAATATTTGAATATTTATTGTATCTGGATCTTTTATTTTAATCTTTTTATTTGATTTCTGTAATTTTTGCCATCATTAATTTACCTAAATTTATATAAATTATTGTGATATTTAATAGAAATGTAGTTTTACACACACATACACACTTAACAATTCAGGTACATTAATGATGCCAAAAATGATAGACATATTTTTATATTCACATTAGATTAATGACGGTCTGGGAATGGAGCACATTGCACTGACCGGCCGTGGGGTCTCCTAACTGTGTAGGCCTCGGTCATTCCATGTGCATGAACCTTCATGAGCATCAGACCCCCGGATAATTTATTGTTGGGGCTAATATTGATCAGGAATGTTAGTTTTGCATTGTCTCCTGGAGATGAGCTGCTGGCGGACAGGTCTTGTGTATGGGAGAACTGGCTAAGATGGCGTCCGGCAGGAGCATTGTTCAGCAGACAGCTGTGTAATGTGTATGGAGGGCTTAAGCATACATTATTTCCAACACACAAATCTTACGTGTATTCCACGACATGGTCCAGTAAGGCCACGATTGGCGGTCCCTCCGCGGGAGCGTGCTCATACACCAGCCCGCACGAGCCGTCCTCCGCCACTATGAACTGAGCACAGACAGGAGACGAGATGCATCTTCACCTATAAAATGTAGCTCGCGTCGTATCTAGAGATGGCCGTCTCCTACCTGAAGAGTCTTGTCGAACCACCGGTTCCCGCTGTTGAGGCGGCTGCCCCCGCCGTGGAGCATCTGAGCCGCCACGCGGCTTCGGTAGAGTTCGTCAGATACTTTGGGCATCGGGCCGTCCAGGCAGACGGTGAAGATGCTCTTCTGGATGGAGCGCACCGACTCCTTGTTGGTTTTATCTAGTAGAGGAGAGAAGGAATCACAGGACTCCACCTGTCATCTGTCCCCTGACAGAGGAGGGGCTCCGATACTAATGGCCCATCCTTTATGATGTCAGATTGGTGGGGGCTGGACGCCTGGTACTCCGCCGATCAGGACATTGCTGCTATCATTTTACTTTGTTGTGCTTGATCCTGCTGCTCAAATACACAGGAATGAGCGGAGATACCAGGCAAAGCAGCCATTAAATATGGAGGACGACAAGCGACATCTATAACAGCGCACGGCCCCCCCCCCAATCAGCTGATCGGGGGGGGGTCTGTCCATAGTCAGACCACTACAGATTTAATACTGATAGACCATAAATATCAGGCCCGTATATGAATGTTCATGCAACAGGTGAGACCACCGACAATCAACACAGAGGGGGCAACCGCCGCTCCATTCATTCTCTATGAGAAAAGTCAAGCACAGGGATCCCATAGGGAATGAATGGAGTCACTCAATGCTAACGGGGAGAAACGTTCCCCAATCTAGAGATCAGGGGGTCTCAGCAGTCAGTATGAGTATGTCTGACAATGGAAGCCATGAGATCTGCAGGCAGAACAGAGGCCCCGTACACAGACGGCTGGGACCCTGCAATGTGTCTGGGGTCTCCAGAGTCTCCTGACAGATGAGGTCAGGCTGATGCCTTTGATAGCATTGATGATATCCTGCTATGTACAGTATATTGTCATACAGCACAATGGCCATACAAAATGCCACAAAACAGTGATCAATGGTCTTCAGAGAAGAGTATCCCTTTAAGGCGAGGTTTGTCCAGTGCAGGGTCAGGATCTTGCCCCGCCGGGCCCTACACCACCACGCCGAGCCCTACACCACCCCCCATCTTACCCTTGATCAGGTTGTTGTACGCCTTGGCCCAGCTGTTCCTGTGATTGGTGGTCAGGATGCCGATGGGCTCCTTGTTGGTCTGCAGCGAAGTCCCCCAGATCTTCTCCAGCTGATGGAATATCTGGTCAGTGGTGAGGGGGCTGCCATCACTGTTATACACGTCCAGTTCAAAGAACTAGAGGGGAGAAGGATAGCAGAAAGGACCAAATTAAAGGGGGTGTAAACGTTTGTAAGTAGTGGACGTCCCCTCTAAGTGGGAATCCCACTATGGCAAGGAAAAGAGTTGTAGTCTTGGGGTACATACAAGTGAAGTGCATCCATACGGCCCCAGTCACCAGAGGCCAAAAGAGGGTCCCCGCTCGGCCTCCGCCAGGTCAGTGAGGTCTGAACGTATCAATGCGGACACAGGGGTCTTACCTGGAAGTTGTGCACCACGGTGATGTGAGTCGGGGGCTTCTTCACTTGGCTGTAGTTGACCACGGAGTCACGTTTCGCCCCAGGGATTCGGCATGAGGATAAGATCTGGTAGTACTGGTTCATACAAGGAGTTTACCCCCAAGATGCTCCACAGGGAGGGTCTCACTGGAATCAATAGTAGGACACTGTAGATCCAGCCATACACATGACTGCGGGGGGCTGAGGGGCTGGGACACTACTCACTTGTCTATCATGGCCTTAAAGTCCAGGACGCCCTCAATCAACTTTGCGGCATATCTAAAAAGAAGCAGAATTTATTAGTGGCTTATTACGTGGATGGGACAGAGCTGCAGTACCGGGTACGGCCACTGCAGTGGTGTATGGGCTGTTTCATACATACAGTATATATATTACATTTTTTTTTATTAATACACTCTCAATGTTGATTATTAACAATAATTATAATATAAAAAAAAATAATTATATATCAACAAAATAATATTTTAATATTATAAATAATATATTAATTTAAAATAATAATATAATATTATTAATAATATATAGTATTTGAACATTAATTTAATAAAATAATAATTATGCAAAATTTATAATTAAAATACAATAATTATATATTTATTAATTATAATATATAATTAAATAAAAAATATATATATATATATATATACACCACACACAACATATTTATATATACTATTAATAATCCTCTGGGACCTCCTATGACCTGCAACTACTAGATCACTTGTCATTATAATATTTACTGATATAAGGTGCACCTAGCATGGCCGACACAGGGGGCTACTAAAGGGGGTATTCCCATCTCCAAGATCCTGTCTCACTATGTAGTAGGTATAATATATTAGCCAATCCCTCCTATAAGAATGTAGGATAGTTCTCCTGATTAGCTGTCACTTTCCTCATGTGCAGGACGTTGCAGCAGTTTATGTATCCATGGTTACGCCATTCATATGTTGCCAGTGGTTGTAACCATGGATACCTAAACTGCTGCAACGTCCTGCACTGAGGAAAGTGACAGCTAATCAGGAGAACTATCCTACATTTCTTATTGGAGGGATTGGCTAATATTATTATTACACCTACTATATATTGTGATGGGATCTTGGAGATGAGAATACCCCTTTAAGTAATAAAAAAGCCAAGAAGCCATCGCTGCCTGTGGTTACCACGCAATACAGCGCTGCTTTTCTGGCGCCGTGGGAGTAGTTCAGAAATGCTTCAGGTACGTGTGCATTTGATATGGTTCTGCTTTTAATGCATTCAGGAGGCCGTAATGGCACAGCGTATTGAAAAACGTAGAGTAGGACTGCCCCATCTGAGAATGCCGTGACGTGGCGGGGTAGCTCAAAGAATTGATCAATTGCTTGCCAAATGTCTCAGTTAGAAATTAATATGTGCACATGCACTTTTTGTATTGCGTGCTAACCACAGGCAGCGCTGGCTTCTTTATACCCCTTTTAAGTAGCCCCGGCTCCCATGATAATACATGGTAACCTGTTGCGTTATAACCAGTTCTGATGGCAGAAGTCAATTTATGGGAGTCGGCTGTACAGAACAGTTGGCACCACAACATTGTATGGAGCCACTCAGCTCCCGATCCTTCTCCATACCATACACACATACAGTAAGGGGTTAAAGGGTAAAAAGGCTATGGAAAAAAAGACAATCATGAGTGGATGTCGGTGTATATTCTGTATTTAAATGCTACATAATCGGAGGAGATAAGTGGCGTCCATACACTGCCGGCACCGCTTATCTCTGGAGTAAGAGTTACACCATCTAGTTTGTATTCCGCCCTCCACAGAGTAATGGCATCTCGGGGAATAGCAGCCGGTGCTTTATATGTGACTATGGAGAGATTGGCGTCATGGTATGGCGGTGTAATGTTACACCCTGGAGGTCAGAGCCAGGACTCGCACATGGGGAGGAATGTCCCAACATCAATCCTATTGGATTTTATTTTGGGATGTGCGGAAATAGTGTTGGAGTGTGAGAAGGTCACCCTGGACCGTGGACCATGGGGGGAGAGGACGCAGGTCGTCGTGTAAACCACAAGTGATCGGTTACCTGAGCTGCCCTTGTCTGTCTGCAAAGTCCTGCTTGGGTAGGACCACGCCGGGGCTGGAGTGGACGACCACCGGGAGCCGGTACTCCAGATACGCCGTCTGCAGCCACCAGTCAGAGAGCTGCGGAAAGCACACAATACGACATACTGGATGGTGCAGATTGTAAGACACTTTTTTTGCAAAAAAATTTGGGAAGAAAATGGGGGCTCGTCTTATTTTGTAGCTTACCAGGAAGAGAGTGCGCAGCGGCAGTGAAGCCACCGGCGATGGCAAGACTGAGGCGTCGCCATTGATCTCCCAGCGGTGGTCTTCAGGTAAATGTTGGCGGCGGCGTGCGCAGAGTGAGATCTTGCCTCACTGACGAGCCAAAGTCTCAGTTTATGCACCACTTACCTGAAGCACGCTGCTGGGAGAACAATGGCGCCTGGAGGCAGCGTATGCGCAGATTGAGATCTCGGGTCGTCATTGAGCGGAGATCTCAGTCTGCACACATGCTGCATTCAACGCCATTTCCCTGAAGACCACTGCCAGGAGATCAATGGTTGTGGCTTCACACCACTGGGACACCCCCTCCTCCAAGCGCAGGGTCCGCAACATCACCCCAGTCCTGCCATCGCCGGGAGATGAATGGTTATGGCGTCACACCGCTGGGACACCCCCCCTAGCCTACTCAAAGGCCGCATGGGTCCCGCCAAGCCAGTTAATCACCCCAGTCCTGCCATCGCCGGGAGATGAATGGTTATGGCGTCATCACCACTGGGACACCTCCCTTCCTCCAAGCCCATGGTCCGCAACATCACCCCAGTCCTGCCATCGCCGGGAGATAATGGGTATGCGTCACACCGCTGGGACAACCCCCTACTCAGCCATGGTCTGCATCATTGCACTAGTCCTGCCACCGCCAGATAATCAATGGCTCCCGTCGCACCGCCAGGACACCTCCTACTAGTCAGGACGCGCAACATCGCCCCGTCCTGCCGCCGCCCGGAGATCAACGGCTCTGGTCGCCCGCCGAGATTCCCCACTCCTACCAGCCCAGGGCCCCAGTCCTGCCACTACTAGCAGTGACCCTGCTCCACTGCCGCCATGTGCCTTCCCCAGTGAGCTACAGCCGGATTATAAAACGGACCCCCATTTTCACAAACATTTTTTCCTATTTTCTTCCTCTAAATTTGGAGTGGCGTCTTATACAACACTAAATACGGTACATATCAGACTTTAGCCAAGATAGTAGGATTGGGCATGTTAAATTTCAATATGCCCAATCCTTTGTTCCTACAGGAGATAACCGCCATCACACGTACAGCAGCGGTTTACTCCCCTCTCCCAATGCCTCCTGGGAGTTGTAGTGCAGCGGAGCTCGCACTGATCTATAGTAACAGATGGCCATACCCAGTTTTCGGTTTTCTTTGCTCTCCTCTCCAGCCCCTTCTGCAGCCGCTCGCCCACCCCGGAGGTCCGGAAGTCTTCCACCACTTGGTTGGTTTGGCTCCATTCCTCCTCAGGGATCAGGGGTTTCAGGGCCAGGAGGTATTTGTCCAGCGTCTGTTGCAGCGGCGGTACGGGAAGAGTCGGCAGCCCCTCCTGATGGGCCAAGTACCTGCCCGGCAGCTTCACCAACGACACGGGCTTCACCAAGCGAGCCGGCCGGGCCTGGAAAAAACACACAAATCATATGGTATACAAAAGGTGTGATGCCAAAGCCACCCGGCGGATCCCTTTATAGGGGGCTACGGGCTTTTTTTGGGGTTTGCACCTCAACCCAACGACAAGAATAAATGAAATCTGCAAAACCGGCTCCTGGATCTATGGGCAAAGAATTGGTTTAACGGCCATTTATCCAATATATATGGTCAAACGATGGCCGACATACACCAGGAGGGTTTCGGTTACACCACGTCTGCCTGCTGATACCTGCAAGTAAAGGCGTCCATATTAGCACCCGGGTTAATAAATCTCCAGATATTAATAAAAGCTGAAATATTGGATCCATTTCAGTTTTTTGGGATTTAGTGTCAGAAATAAGCATCAGTATATATTGGGTTAATAGATCGTCAGCTGTCCATATGCTCCCCCCATAGAGGACCACTTACCGTAAGCTGGACCCGTACCTGGCCCAATCGGGAACTACATGGTTGACCATTTATGAGACGTTATGGGTTAGCGGGAACGACCCAATATTCAGATAAAGGCTCCGGCGATGCCACCAGCTAGGCGGCTTGTGGGGTTCAAGTCCAGCAGCTAAGGACTACATGGAGGGGGATAGCGAATCAAAAGCTTTGATTTAGAACTAGATGGCGGCACATTAACTTCTGCAATGAGATCTTGTTGAGATTTCCAAGACATCAAGTACGGCATAGGACGTGTGACAAGACTTACCATTAGTACAAGAGAAAGAAGATCAAAAGTGCTCAATTTTTGTTCTTTATTTTATTCCCGCTGCTCCCCGGAATATTCCATTTTTTATTTTTCGGAATCCGCCATATGGTTCCGGAGATATGAGCGTTAATGTCTCTGGTCTATACCTAGGGGGCGGTGCTCACAGGATCCTCAGGGGTGTGGCTTCAGACTGCTTTGTAATTGGTGAAAGTAGCACTGAATAAAAAGACTCATATCTCTGGAACCGTATGGCGGATATCCAAAAAATTAAAACCAGATTATTCAGGGGAGCAGTGGGAATAAAATAAGAGCCCAAACTGCGGACTTTTGACTTAGCGATAGGTCCTGTTCAAATACAGCAAAGAAACCCTGCGTTTACGTTCCGTTTATGTGAACATTGTGGCCGCAACAAGTGCAGTCGACGTGAAGTCATAATAATGAGGCTCTGGTCTATTTTCAGGCACATTCAATAGTCTTAAAAAAATGATCTCATCACTATGCAAAAATCTGACACCAGTGTGAACAGTGACCAGAATGTAATCAGAAAATGGCTTTCCACCTGTGATGCAAAAAGCAGGAGCGGCTTTTGTCGTCATAAATATCCCGTCCTCAATGTTAAATGTCTGCTGGAAAGTGTGGCTGACATCATACCCTTAAGCAGTGATCTAACATACAGCAGTACATCCGATATATCAGGTCTTTGTCACGATGGTCCCTCTTACTTTAGAAACTTGTGATAGTTTTGGACCGGTGTCTCATTCCTGTATTTAGACGTCATATTAAATGTGTTTCTTTCCTTTGGCAGTTTTAGGTATGTGCACACTGGCTGTTTTCGCGGTTTACCTGTGTAAACCGCCGTTTTGCCTACATAGTTTTATGTTAATTTATGTTAATCCAAACCAGCGTTGGATTAACATTAAAACTAATGTAAACAGCCAAGGCTGTGCACATACCGGCGGTTACCCAGCGTCATCCGTTGCTAACCCGCAGTTTCCCAGCGGTTAGCAAAGAATGAACATGCTGTAAAACCGCGTTCTGCAGCGGCTGCAAGCAGAAACATGTGCTGCTCCAGCCGCTGCAGAATCGCCGCAGTAACCCGCTGTGGCAGCCGCCGGATACCCCCGGCTCCCGCTGCACATACCCGCACGGAAGCCGGTGCACGGCGCCGGAGCTTCTAGCGGTTCCGCCCACCCGCCGCCCAGAAACCCGCCGGTAAGTGTGAACTTACCCTTAAAGTTAGTCAGTTTTGTTGCTAGCAAGCTAGCTAGTTCTTTGTCCAGTGTAGCTACTTTGTGATCACTCCCATCTCCTTTATATGGTCACAGCATTCTTTGCTGGTGAATGAATTATTCCTGGCCAATCTTCCTGAGGTGAAGGAGGTTCTCTGGAGAGCTGACAACTGCCAAGGAGCGTGGCAGCAAGTGTGAAGTTGTTTGTTGTTTCCCTGTCTACCGATCCCTCTTGTTGTTATTATTGCAGTGGTTGGGACTAGTGCTCCCGCCGGTCATTCCCTATTAAAGTCTAAAATCAGGGCCAGCGAGGGACTACGTATCCTGTTCGGCAACGGGTTGAAAGAACCCGTATAGGGACGGTAGGGAGATTAGGCACAGCCGCAGGTGAGTGCAGGTCGCGCACGGTAGCCGGAACCCCTTAGTCCAGCGTGACAGTGGCCTATGAATTGGAATATTCCGATAGTTTCCTTTGGGATCGGGACTATTCCTTGGCAGACTGTACGGTAATCTACAGGAATTACAATTTTTACCAATCTCCTCGGCGCGGATGATGAGATCTTCAGGTGGGTTTAACGAGATCACAGGTAACGAGATAAATTCCCCGTCCGCAATCCTAATCCCCATTATTCTAATCCCAGCAAAAGCAAAATCAGATTAAAAGCAGGAGAATGTAGCCCGGGCCGGGAGAAGCGAGTACTCGTACCTGACGTGACTGCGGCCGGTCGTCCATCACCGTGACTAATGCTCGGACTAAAGAGCAAGCGGGAACACAAACCTTACAGACAGCACTGGAAACAAAAACGATATGCATCAGTCTTAAAGGGGCGGTCCAGCTTGAAGAATAAAAATCTACCATGGACGACCCCTTTAATCTGCACTGTAGTTCACATATTGGAGCTGCTGCTTCCTTCTTGCAAGTTACAAGAACGGGCAGCCATTTTTTTTTATCCTCTATACAGACTCCTGTCATCTAGATTGTCAGCTCTGCAGACCAGGAACCTCAAGAATGAAGTCTATTGTAGGAGAAACAATGTCGGGAATTGGCCGTGAGATCACAAAACTCCACTTGGCACTTTACCCAGCGGGCCGTTTGCAACATTTGGCATATAATGCCCCATTCAGAGCCCCGCTGCCATAACACGGAAGGGGTGCTTACCCCCCGGGCAGCATTAACATGGCGCCTCTATGTGACTCCTACCAGAATATATGGGGAATTGCTTAACTAACAAATCCCTTGGCGCTCCTGCTCCCATAAGTAGGAAATCGCTTATAAGGCAATTCCTAAAACTCTGCTCGGACGTATAGCACCCAGTTTCTTAGGCTTCGCTTGAGTTTGCAGAAGGGTCGTCCATCCTATGTGATTATTGGGGGTCCGACGACTGAGACCCTCTTGACTGTTTCTGTATCTACTCTTCTTTATTGTGCTCAACCTCCATAATCGAGAAGTGTAAGTACAACAGGTGCAGGGTTGCAATCATACCCGGGCCCTGGAGCCTAGGGGGCCCCAAAAGTCCCTTTGGCCTATAGAAAAAGACTAATGCTATTAAAGATTTGCAATAATTGGGGGCCCCGTTGGAGCTTTGGCATCGGGGCCCATGAGCTTCAAGTCACGCCATTGATCGAGAAGCCTTAAAAAACCATGTCCATTGATTACAGCTCAATTAATTGAAATGGGGTTTATTTGCAACTACCCCATTCAGCCTCTAGGTGGCGCTGTTTTTGTAATCTGAGTTGAGCACATTGGCGCCCCCTGTCTGCGTCACTCTCACTGCACAGCACTGAACTCTGCCCTGGTGGTGCTATTGCTCTGAGGTGTCGGCCACAGTGCAGACACCATTCACAGATGAGGAATGTGACCCTTACTCCACTTTCGTGGCCTTAATTTCTCCTTTTTGTAGACACAACCCGAACTCTGAGCAGTGAAGGTCATGGGCTGTAATAACCGATTGTAGATCCTGATATAAATCCAGCCCTCAGTGATAAATCTACATGGGCAGAGTGCAAAGCTCAGGCAAGAAAGGACGCTGCAGTGTAAAGTATGGTGGAACCGGTCACTAATGTGCAATGACAGAATACAAAGCAGCTGAGCACAGCCTGTGCCCGGGATCATCACCAGCCGTGTAACACAATACACCGCCGGCATTCAGAGCACCCAGGACACGCACCAACACATGTGCGGCCGCCGTCACCATCAAGGACTCTGCGCCCCCTCAATGTCATTCTGCTTATCAGAGCGAGAACCGAAACTAATAAATCCCCTAACTAAATCCGTCGTCTCCCATGACTGAAATCATCCGTTCCTCCCCCCCCCCAGTGACTGAAATCCTCCGTCCCCCCAAGTGACTGAAATCGTCCTCCCCCCCCCCCAGTGACTGAAATCTGTCCCGTCCCCCCCCAGTGACTGAAATCGTCCGTTCCCCCCTCCAGTGACTGAAATCCGTCCGTTCCCCCCTCCAGTGACTGAAATCCGTCCGTTCCCCCCTCCAGTGACTGAAATACGTCCGTTCCCCCCCTCCAGTGACTGAAATAAAACGTCCGTTCCCCCCTCCAGTGACTGAAATACGTCCGTTCCCCCCTCCAGTGACTGAAATACGTCCGTTCCCCCCTCCAGTGACTGAAATCCGTCCGTTCCCCCCCTCCAGTGACTGAAATCCGTCCGTTCCCCCCCTCCAGTGACTGAAATCCGTCCGTTCCCCCCCTCCAGTGACTGAAATCCGTCCGTTCCCCCCCTCCAGTGACTGAAATCCGTCCGTTCCCCCCCTCCAGTGACTGAAATCCGTCCGTTCCCCCCCTCCAGTGACTGAAATCCGTCCGTTCCCCCCTCCATGACTGAAATCCGTCCGTTCCCCCTCCAATGACTGAAATCCGTCCGTTCCCCCCCCCAATGACTGAAATCCGTCCGTTCCCCCCCTCCAATGACTGAAATCCGTCCGTTCCCCCCCTCCAGTGACTGAAATCCGTCCGTTCCCCCCTCCAATGACTGAAATCCGAATCCGTCCTCCCCACTCCAATGACTGAAATCGTCCGTTCCCCCTCCAATACGAAATCCGTCGTCCCCCCTCAATGACTGAATCCATCCATTCCCCCCAGTAACTGAAATCTGACTGTTCACCCCATAGACATGGCCGTATACTCCACTCACCCCGAGAGCTGCCCCCGCAGACACAGCTGCGTACTCTGCTCACCCCAAGGGCTGCCCCACAGACACAGAGTATATTCACAGCTAGTGTTCTTGGGTCACCCAACCCATTTGTCGGCATATCTGAACCTCGCCTTTAACGTCTACTTTATATCCAGATGAGTAATAAACCTAAGCAAATAACAAAACAATAAAACACCAATAAAGTATCAAACACCAATAAAGTATCACACACCAGGGCAGGGACTTATATGATAAACTGTAACCTGTGTCCTCGAGGCACCGCTGCAGATTGTCTTAAAGTGACAGGCACTCTATAATTATTATGAAACATTACAAGTATGTGCAAAAGTTACTTTGCTTATATACATAATAAGAGGGATGTTACAATCACAAATCCTGAAATACTGGTCCAAATACAGGCAGCACTTAACGCGTTTCAGGCCGCCATCTGTCCTCATAGATGGGAACAATCCACTGAAGAGAGGAACAACCAGAAGCATTCGCCAACTATTCCTGCTCGCCCCCCTGTACATAGGCATTCCCTGTATGAGAATGGTGGTGGTGGGGGGGGGTATATCAGGGGTGTCTGGTAGCAATTTATACTCCCTGAAAACCAAATGATTGGGCAGGGAGAAATCAAACATGTCCAATCCTTTTTTTCCCCTGAAACCGGGTCATCACAATATACGGCCAGACAGTATCACCAAAATCAGTGTTCATCCTTCATGCAGGCTCATGAGTGGAGCACGATGATCACCGCCATGACAGCAGCACCCCCTATAGATGCGAGAGTTTCCCCCAGATAACAGCAATCCATCCCTCACCCCTTCCCCGGTAGCAGCAATCCGTCCAGCTTCATCCCCCGAAGCGGCAATCCGTCCAGCTTCATCCCCCGGAGCGGCAATCCGTCCAGCCTCATCCCCCGGAGCAGCAATCCGTCCAGCTTCATCCCCCGTAGCGCAATTCGTCCAGCTTCATCCCCCGGTAGCGGCAATCCGTCCAGCTTCATCCCCCGGTAGCGGCAATCCGTCCAGCTTCATCCCCGGGTAGCGGCAATCCGTCCAGCTTCATCCCCCGGTAACGGCAATCCGTCCAGCTTCATCCCCCGTATCCGCAATCCGTCCACTTCATCCCCCGGTAGCGCAATCCGTCCAGCTTCATCCCCGGTAACGGCAATCTGTCCAGCTTCATCCCCGTAGCCGCAATCCGTCCAGCTTCATCCCCCGGTAGCCGCAATCCGTCCAGCTTCATCCCCGGTAGCCGCAATCCTCCAGCTTCATCCCCCGGTCGCCGAATCCGTCCAGCTTCATCCCCCGTAGCCGCAATCCGTCCAGCTTCATCCCCCGGTAGCCGCAATCCGTCCAGCTTCATCCCCCGTAGCCGCAATCCGTCCACTTCATCCTGGCAAAGGCAATCTGACCATCTTCATCCCTGATAAAGCAATTCCTCCGGGTATTGGCAACACGTCCACCTCCCCCACCTGGTAATGGCGATCCAGCTCCACTTCACAGTATCAGCAATCTGTCTCTTCCACCCTCCCGCCCGTAACAGCAAACTGTTTACTCCTCATGGAAGCGCAATCCATCCACCAACCCCACCCCCGGTATGGCAATCCGTCACCCCCTATCCCTTGGTATGGCAATCCATCCACCACCCCCACCCCCGGTATTGGCAATCCGTCACCCCCTATCCCTCGTATCGGCAATCCTTCACTCCCCCATCCCTTGGTATGGCAATCCATCCACCACCCCCACCTCCGGTAACAGCAAATCGTCACCCCACCCGCACCCTGGTAATGGCAATTCATGACTCCATCACAGTGTCGGCAACTCGCCCCCCCCATAATGGTGACCTGACCCTCAAGTAAGTTAATCTGTTCTCCTTCCCCCAGTAATCGAATGAGTGGGGTACGATGGTCACCGCCATGACAGTGGCGCTCCCAGTGGCTCCCCCTACAGTTGCGGGACTTTTATGTGAAACCACAAACCCCTTTTATCTCTTCTAGACGGTGTGAGAATCAGACCTGACTGGGTGTCCCAGCTGATGTCTTTTAGTGTGAAAGTAGTTTTAGGCCAAGAATACAGACATCGCACAGAGATGGCGGCATCATCACAGCAACATCACAGCAACATCACAGCAACATCACAGCATGGTGCAAGGACATGGGCTGCAAATTGCAAAAATAAAAAAAAATAACTGGATTATTTTGTTGTAACTTGGTCAAAGGACAGAGAGACAGACATTGCGCGGAGATGGCGCGGAGGCCGCAGGTGAGGGCGGCGAGGAGAGCCGCAGGCAGGGCGGCGAGGAGAGGCCGCAGGGAGAGGCGGCGAGGAGGAGGCCGCAGGGAGAGGGCGGCGAGGAGGAGGCCGCAGGGCGGCAAGGAGGAGCCGCAGGAGAGGCGGCGAGGAGGAGGCCGCAGGGAGAGGGCGCGAGGAGGAGGCCGCAGGAGAGGGCGGCGAGGAGGAGGCCGCAGGGCGGCAAGGAGGAGCCGCAGGCGGCAAGGAGGAGGCCGCAGGAGAGGCGGCGAGGAGGAGGCCGCAGGAGAGGCGGCGAGGAGGAGGCCGCAGGCAGGGCGGCGAGGAGGAGGCCGCAGGGCGCAAGAGAGCCGCAGGCGAGGGCGGCGAGGAGGAGGCCGCAGGGAGAGGGCGGCGAGGAGGAGGCCGCAGGGCGAGGGCGCAAGGAGGAGGCCGCAGGGCGAGGGCGGCGAGGAGAGGCCGCAGGGAGAGGGGCGGGAGGAGGCCGCAGGGAGGCGGCGAGAGGAGGCCGCAGGGCGAGGCGGCAGGAGGAGGCCGCAGGGAGAGGGCGCGAGGAGGAGGCCGCAGGAGAGGGCGCGAGGAGGAGGCCGCAGGGAGAGGGCGGCGAGGAGGAGGCCGCAGGGAGAGGGCGGCGAGGAGGAGCCGCGGGCAGGGCGCAAGGAGGAGGCCGCAGGGAGAGGGCGCGAGGAGGAGGCGCAGGAGAGGGCGGCGAGGAGGAGGCCGCGGGCGAGGCGGCAAGGAGGAGGCCGCGGGGCGAGGGCGCGAGGAGGAGGCCGCGGGTAGAGGGCGGCGAGGAGGAGGCCGCGGGTAGAGGGCGGCGAGGAGGAGGCCGCGGTAGAGGGCGGCGAGAGGAGGCCGCGGGTAGAGGGCGGCAGGAGGAGGCCGCGGGGAGAGGGCGGCGAGAGGAGCCGCGGGGAGAGGGCGGCGAGGAGGGCCGCGGTAGAGGCGGCGAGGAGGAGGCCGCGGGTAGAGGGCGCGAGGAGGAGGCCGCGGTAGAGGGCGGCGAGGAGGAGGCCGCGGGAGAGGCGCGAGGAGAGCCGCGGGAATGGCAACATGGCGACTTACATGTGGCGTCTCATCACAGCAGAATACACAATCATTACATGTCAGACCACGCGGACAGGGACCGAGGTGTCGACTCAGACATTGAGGGTTAAGATTACACTGCAGTGAACCAGATTAGGATCTGACACAGACACTAGGCCTCGTCTCCCGTAGCAACCAATCAGCTCCCAGCTTTTATTTATAAAACTGCCCTGCTCAAATGAAAGCTGCGCTGTGATTGGTTGTCACGGGCAACGAGCCCAGAGGATCCTGTCAGACAGTTTTAATAAATAATAATAATTTTCACTCATATACAGCGCTATTAATTCCACAGCGCTTCACATACATCAGTAACACGGTCCCTGTTGGGGCTCACAATCTAAATGAGGGTGAATTACGGTCTAGGGAAACGGTTGATCATAGCAGCCAATCAGCTCGGAGCTTTTACTTATGAAACCGATCTGGTCAAATGTAATCTGCGCTGCCATTGGTCGTCACAGGGAGCAATTATTACAAGTAATATAAAACAAAAAAGTCTCAATAGACGCCGGAGCGATCAACAATGACAATGTGTAACCGGGCGCCATATTACCCCTGTGCCCCATAACACACTGGTACCACATAGTGAGGAGCACTCGATGCCGGGTCACCCCCTGATGGCTGCTATTAACCATTCACCTGCTGCTCACTTCAAACAACAACAAAAAGACATGGCTGCCAGTGCATGCGCTGATGTGTATGTATACAGTATATATGTCTGTGTGTATATGTCTGTATATGTATTTGTGTGCACAAGGACCACAGGGCGCCCATTAGATGCCCTGGCAGCAGGGGGCGCTCTCTGTTGTTGTGGATATAGATGGGGCAATTTAATGTTTGTCTATATTTTACACACTTTACATTTTTCCATTCATATGCAAGAATTAAAAAATAAAAAAAATAACCTTACACGGCCTCGTCCTATGAACGGCAGTGATGGAAATTTTACAAAAATCCTATTAATAACAGACACATAAGATGCCAGAATTGCTGTGTGTCAGTGTCCGCAGCTCTTTATCCAGAGGAATAAAGAAAAATAAGATCACAACGCTGCTGTGTGCCCCAAAACTGAAGGAGCGATCCCCCAGCCTGACACAGAGAAGATATCCAACAACACAGGGGACGGCGTCCTCCACAGCCTGACACACAACCCAGACACAGAGAAGATATCCAACAACACAGGAGACGGCGTCCTCCACAGCCTGACACACAACCCAGACACAGAGAAGATATCCAACAACACAGGAGACGGCGTCCTCCACAGCCTGACACACAACCCAGACACAGAGAAGATATCCAACAACACAGGGGACGGCGTCCTCCGCAGCCTGACACACAACCCAGACACAGAGAAGATATCCAACAACACAGGGGACGGCGTCCTCCACAGCCCGACACACACCCCAGACACAGAGAAGATATCCAACAACACAGGGGACGGCGTCCTCCACAGCCTGACACACACCCCAGACACAGAGAAGATATCCAACAACACAGGGACGGCGTCCTCCACAGCCTGACACACACCCCAGACACAGAGAAGATATCCAACAACACAGGGGACGGCGTCCTCCACAGCCCGACACACACCCCAGACACAGAGAAGATATCCAACAACACAGGGGACGGCGTCCTCCACAGCCTGACACACACCCCAGACACAGAGAAGATATCCAACAACACAGGGGACGGCGTCCTCCACAGCCTGACACACAACCCAGACACAGAGAAGATATCCAACAACACAGGGGACGGCGTCCTCCACAGCCTGACACACAACCCAGACACAGAGAAGATATCCAACAACACAGGGGACGGCGTCCTCCACACCTGACACACAACCCCAGACACAAGAAGATATCCAACAACACAGGGGACGGCGTCCTCCACAGCCTGACACACACCCCAGACACAGAGAAGATATCCAACAACACAGGGGACGGCGTCCTCCACAGCCTGACACACACCCCAGACACAGAGAAGATATCCAACAACACAGGGGACGGCGTCCTCCACAGCCTGACACACAACCCAGACACAGAGAAGATATCCAACAACACAGGAGACGGCGTCCTCCACAGCCTTACACACAAACCCCAGACACAGAGAAGATATCCAACAACACAGGAGACGGCGTCCTCCACAGCCTTACACACAACCCAGACACAGAGAAGATATCCAACAACACAGGGGACGGCATCCTCCACAGCCTGACACACACCCCAGACACAGAGAAGATATCCAACAACACAGGGGACGGCGTCCTCCACAGCCTGACACACAACCAGACACAGAGAAGATATCCAACAACACAGGAGGACGGCGTCCTCCACAGCCTGACACACACCCCAGACACAGAGAAGATATCCAACAACACAGGGGACGGCGTCCTCCACAGCCTGACACACACCCCAGACACAGAGAAGATATCCAACAACACAGGGGACGGCGTCCTCCACAGCCTGACACACAACCCAGACACAGAGATTCCAACAACACAGGGACGGCGTCCTCCACAGCCTGACACACAACCCAGACACAGAGAAGATATCCAACAACACAGGGGACGGCGTCCTCCACAGCCTGATACACAACCCAGACACAGAGAAGATATCCAACAACACAAGGGACGGCGTCCTCCACAGCCTGACACACAACCCAGACACAGAGAAGATATCCAACAACACAGGGGACGGCGTCCTCCACAGCCTGACACACACCCCAGACACAGAGAAGATATCCAACAACACAGGGGACGGCGTCCTCCACAGCCTGATACACAACCCAGACACAGAGA
Source organism: Allobates femoralis (assembly GCA_033576535.1). Classification (NCBI taxonomy): domain Eukaryota; kingdom Metazoa; phylum Chordata; class Amphibia; order Anura; family Aromobatidae; genus Allobates; species Allobates femoralis. The sequence goes on from JARQOC010000008.1 coordinate 8,427,727, forward strand.
AGATATCCAACAACACAGGGGACGGCGTCCTCCACAGCCTGATACACAACCCAGACACAGAGAAGATATCCAAAAACACAGGGGACGGCGTCCTCCACAGCCTCAAACACAACCCAGACACAGAGAAGATATCCAACAACACAGGGGACGGCGTCCTCCACAGCCTGACACACAACCCAGACACAGAGAAGATATCCAACAACACAGGGGACGGCGTCCTCCACAGCCTGACACACAACCCAGACACAGAGAAGATATCCAACAACACAGGGGACGGCGTCCTCCACAGCCTGACACACAACCCAGACACAGAGAAGATATCCAACAACACAGGGGACGGCGTCCTCCACAGCCTGACACACAACCCAGACACAGAGAAGATATCCAACAACACAGGAGACGGCGTCCTCCGCAGCCTGACACACAACCCAGACACAGAGAAGATATCCAACAACACAGGGGACGGCATCCTCCACAGCCTGACACACACCCCAGACACAGAGAAAATATCCAACAACACAGGGGACGGCGTCCTCCACAGCCTGACACACAACCCAGACACAGAGAAAATATCCAACAACACAGGGGACGGCGTCCTCCACAGCCTTACACACAACCCAGACACAGAGAAGATATCCAACAACACAGGGGACGGCATCCTCCACAGCCTGACACACACCCCAGACACAGAGAAAATATCCAACAACACAGGGGACGGCGTCCTCCACAGCCTGACACACAACCAGACACAGAGAAGATATCCAACAACACAGGAGACGGCGTCCTCCACAGCCTGACACACACCCCAGACACAGAGAAGATATCCAACAACACAGGGACGGCGTCCTCCACAGCCCGACACACACCCCAGACACAGAGAAGATATCCAACAACACAGGGGACGGCGTCCTCCACAGCCTGACACACAACCCAGACACAGAGATGTCCAACAACACAGGGGACGGCGTCCTCCACAGCCTGACACACAACCCAGACACAGAGATGTCCAACAACACAGGGGACGGCGTCCTCCACAGCCTGACACAGAGAAGATATCCAACAACACAGGGGACGGCGTCCTCCACAGCCTGACACACACCCCAGACACAGAGAAGATATCCAACAACACAGGGGACGGCGTCCTCCACAGCCTGACACACAACCCAGACACAGAGAAGATATCCAACAACACAGGAGACGGCGTCCTCCACAGCCTGACACACACCCCAGACACAGAGAAGATATCCAACAACACAGGGGACGGCGTCCTCCACAGCCCGACACACACCCCAGACACAGAGAAGATATCCAACAACACAGGGGACGGCGTCCTCCACAGCCTGACACACAACCCAGACACAGAGATGTCCAACAACACAGGGGACGGCGTCCTCCACAGCCTGACACACACCCCAGACACAGAGAAGATATCCAACAACACAGGGACGGCGTCCTCCACAGCCTGACACACAACCCAGACACAGAGATGTCCAACAACACAGGGACGGCGTCCTCCACAGCCTGACACAGAGAAGATATCCAACAACACAGGGGACGGCGTCCTCCACAGCCTGACACACACCCCAGACACAGAGAAGATATCCAACAACACAGGGACGGCGTCCTCCACAGCCTGACACACAACCCAGACACAGAGAAGATATCCAACAACACAGGGGACGGCGTCCTCCACAGCCTGACACACAACCCAGACACAGAGAAGATATCCAACAACACAGGGGACGGCGTCCTCCACAGCCTGACACACAACCCAGACACAGAGATGTCCAACAACACAGGGGACGGCGTCCTCCACAGCCTGACACACAACCCAGACACAGAGATGTCCAACAACACAGGGGACGGCGTCCTCCACAGCCTGACACAGAGAAGATATCCAACAACACAGGGACGGCGTCCTCCACAGCCTGACACACACCCCAGACACAGAGAAGATATCCAACAACACAGGGGACGGCGTCCTCCACAGCCTGACACACACCCCAGACACAGAGAAGATATCCAACAACACAGGGGACGGCGTCCTCCACAGCCTGACACACACCCCAGACACAGAGAAGATATCCAACAACACAGGGGACGGCGTCCTCCACAGCCCGAACTATGGGGGGAAGAAACTGAAGAACCAACCGACGGCAGAACTGCGGATCCTTTCCCACCGTTTCACCTCATCAGGAAATAAAGGTTTATTTAAAAAGAAACAAGGAAAAAAAAATTCAAATAAAGAACAAAAAAACAGAGATTTAACGTTGTGTTTTTCCATTCTCCCAGAGCTCGCACTGGGCCAGGATTATTGTGTTATTTTTTTCCTCTCATTTTGTCACTTTTCTCTCGTGTTATCGCTGCTCTGTGGAGCGCAAACAACTGAATATAAAAGTGTAGAAGATGAGGAGAGAAATACCTGCTGCCCCGGGAAAGGGAACAGGCTCCACCAGAGAAGACATGGAAAAAAATCATTTACAAACAATAAGGTGGTTAGATCATACACTGAGTGGGACTGAATGGCATGCAGAGGGTTAATCCACAGGTGATAACACCCTCCACATACATATCCATGCACACCCATCTACTCCCCTCCCCCAACACAGACCCCCCCCCTGCAACCTCCTCCCCACACACAGACCCCCTGCACCCCTCCCCCCACACACAGACCCCCCCCTGCACCCCCTCCCCCCACACACAGACCCCCTGTCCCCCTCTCCCCACACACAGACCCCCTGTCCCCCTCTCCTCCCCTCCCCTCCCACACACAGACCCCGCCCCCTCCCTCCCCTCCCCCACACAGACCCCTGCACCCCCTCTCCTCCCCACACAGCCTCCCCTGTCCCCCTCTCCCCCCACCACACACACAGCCTCCCTGTCCCCCCCCCACACAGCCTCCCCTGTCCCCCTCTCCCCCCACACACACAGCCTCCCCTGTCCCCCCTCTCCCCCCCACACACAGCCTCCCTGTCCCCCTCTCCCCCCCACACAACAGCCTCCTCTGTCCCCTCTCCCCCCCACACACAGCCTCCTCTGTCCCCCTCTCCCCCCCACACACAGCCTCCTCTGTCCCCCTCTCCCCCCCACACACAGCCTCCTCTGTCCCCCTCTCCCCCCCACACACAGACCCCCCTGCCCCCCTTCCCCCCCACACACAGCCTCCCCTGTCCCCCTCTCCCCCCCCCCCCCACACAGCCTCCCCTGTCCCCCTCTAACCCCCACACACAGCCTCCCCTGTCCCCCTCTCCTCCCCTGTCCCCCTCTCCTCCCCTGCACTCCCTCTCCTCCCCTGCACCCCCTCTCCTCCCCACACAGCCTCCCCTGTCCCCCTCTCCCCCCCACACACCACAGCCTCCCCTGTCCCCCTCTCCCCCCCACACACACAGCCTCCCCTGTCCCCCTCTCCCCCCCCACACACAGCCTCCTCTGTCCCCCTCTCCCCCCCACACACAGACCCCCCTGCACCCCCTCCCCCCACACACAGCCTCCCCTGTCCCCCTCTCCCCCCCCACACAGCCTCCCCTGTCCCCCTCTACCCCCCACACACAGCCTCCCCTGTCCCCCTCTACCCCACACACACAGCCTCCCCTGTCCCCCTCTACCCCGCACACACAGCCTCCCCTGTCCCCCTCTACCCCCAAACACAGCCTCCTGTGTCCCCCTCTCCCCCCCACACGCAGCCTCCCCTGTCCCCCTCTCCTCCCTTCCCCTCTCCCCGGTGTGCAGCACTCACCATGCTCCGAGCTATGAGAGCCAGCATGTCTCCTGCAGAGCAAAGTCCCCTCGAGCTGTCAGTCACAAGGACGAGGGGAACTTCATAGCTGAACTGTCAACACCACAGCGCTGCGCTGCCCTCAGAGGCCGGGAGGGGCGCTGCCGCCGCCATTGCTCCTCACACCCCGGATACTCCTCCGGATTCTGCCCCCCAGGACACGGGTCGCCCCCTGCCGTCCTCCCCGGCTCAGCTGCACCACAAATGTTTGCAAACACAACAAGTCATACGCAACTAGGACCTGCCAGAATCAAACATGGCCGCCGTCATAACGAAGGGCAAAGCTGCCAACCCTACTGCGCATGCGCGGCTCATGCCCATCACTGCTGTGCCCTCAGTAAAGATGGCGGCCGGCGGCGGCTCGGAGGACATCTTTGTATCTGGCAGGGGCCAATCTGTGAGGGTCGCGGCTTATTTGTAAGGAGGAGGAGGGGGGGATTTTACTTCTTCCTCCCAAACACAGACTAATGTCAGCGACGACATAACGTAAAGGAGGTGACTGAAGAGTCATCGTTACCATGGTAACGGGCGGAGGGCGTGTCCTCCAGAGGTGAAAGGTGAAAGGTGAAAATAAGCCAAAAAAAACCCCGGCTGCAGGAAGATGGCAGAGAGGGAGCAGCAGACAGGTCTGTGCCGGCCGCCGCCATATCATCCTCACAGCCAGGGGGCGACGGGCGAGCCGGAAGTGGCGAGCGGTCACGTGGTTAGGGCTGCTTGCTCTGTGGTTGCTATGGTAACCATGGCTGAGGCTCCACTGGGCCTCCTCAGCCTGAGGTGGGAAGACTACATGTCCCAGCATGCCCTATGTGTGTATGGGAGGCATGCTGGGACTTGTAGTAGTTCTGCAATGGCTGGAGACATGGAGGCAGCGCTCAGTAGTCCGGGCTCAGGGGGAGGCAGCGCTCAGTAGTCCGGGCTCAGGGGGAGGCAGCGCTCAGTAGTCCGGGCTCAGGGGGAGGCAGCGCTCAGTAGTCCGGGCTCAGGGGGAGGCAGCGCTCAGTAGTCCGGGCTCAGGGGGAGGCAGCGCTCAGTAGTCCGGGCTCAGGGGGAGACAGCGCTCAGTAGTCCGGGCTCAGGGGGAGACAGCGCTCAGTAGTCCGGGCTCAGGGGGAGGCAGCGCTCAGGAGTCCGGGCTCAGGGGGAGGCAGCGCTCAGGAGTCCGGGCTCAGGGGGAGGCAGCGCTCAGGAGACTCGGGCTCAGGGGGAGGCAGCGCTCAGTAGTCCGGGCTCAGGGGGAGGCAGCGCTCAGTAGTCCGGGCTCAGGGGGAGGCAGCGCTCAGTAGTCCGGGCTCAGGGGGAGGCAGCGCTCAGTAGTCCGGGCTCAGGGGGAGGCAGCGCTCAGTAGTCCGGGCTCAGGGGGAGGCAGCGCTCAGTAGTCCGGGCTCAGGGGGAGGCAGACGCTCAGGGGAGGCAGCGCTCAGTAGTCCGGGCTCAGGGGGAGGCAGCGCTCAGTAGTCCGGGCTCAGGGGGAGGCAGCGCTCAGTAGTCCGGGCTCAGGGGGAGGCAGCGCTCAGTAGTCCGGGCTCAGGGGGAGGCAGCGCTCAGTAGTCCGGGCTCAGGGGAGGCAGCGCTCAGTAGTCCGGGCTCAGGGGGAGGCAGCGCTCAGTAGTCCGGGCTCAGGGGGCAGGCGGCTCAGGGGGAGGCAGCGCTCAGTAGTCCGGGCTCAGGGGGAGGCAGCGCTCAGTAGTCCGGGCTCAGGGGGAGGCAGCGCTCAGTAGTCCGGGCTCAGGGGGAGGCAGCGCTCAGTAGTCCGTGCTCAGGGGGAGGCAGCGCTCAGTAGTCCGGGCTCAGGGGGAGGCAGCGCTCAGTAGTCCGGGCTCAGGGGGAGGCAGCGCTCAGTAGTCCGTGCTCAGGGGGAGGCAGCGCTCAGTAGTCTGTGCTCAGGGGGAGGCAGCGCTCAGTAGTCTGTGCTCAGGGGGAGGCAGCGCTCAGTAGTCTGTGCTCAGGGGGAGGCAGCGCTCAGTAGTCTGTGCTCAGGGGGAGGCAGCGCTCAGTAGTCTGTGCTCAGGGGGAGGCAGCGCTCAGTAGTCTGTGCTCAGGGGGAGGCAGCGCTCAGTAGTCTGTGCTCAGGGGGAGGCAGCGCTCAGTAGTCTGTGCTCAGGGGGAGGCAGCGCTCAGTAGTCCGGGCTCAGCGGGAGGCGTTCTATGATGCCACACCTCATGTCTTCCTCCATTTTCCAGGCTCCCATGATGGGGACGAGGCTTCTTTCGCTGGTCACACCTTTATTGTTCCAAAGAAGGAGATCAACACCGTACCAGACATGGCCAAATGGAAACGCTCCCAGGTACCGTGACTGCATGACAGACGTATCAGGTTGGGACTGCATAAACAGCGCCTCCCCGGTCCGCAGGGTGTGTGTGGTATTGCAGTGGAGACAAATTCACTTTAGTGTATTTGAGCTGCAATACCAGACACAACCTGTGAATGGGGGGGGCACTATTTTTGCAAGAAAGCAGCCATGTTTTACAAATCAGGACGTTCCTTTCAAAAAGTTTTTTTAAATTAATTTTAAGGAGAGTTCCTGTACCATGCTCCCCTTGTGGTTAATTTGGGAACTGTATGACAACCTGAGCAAAGGAAAATGGGGGTAGTTGTCCACAGCGACCAATCAGATTTGTTTTCTCCTTGTTGCTGCGGTTCATTACCCGCCGTGTTCCTCACCTGTTCCGTGTCCTCGCAGGCCTACGCCGATTACATCGGCTTCATCCTCACCATCAACGAGAGCGTGAAGGGGAAGAAGCTGAGCTGTGATTACCGGGTGTCAGAGGTGAGAGTGCGCCCCCTCCCCCCCCTCCCCCCCCCCCCCGTCCTGCGTTCTTGATTATTAACCAGTTCATCATCGAGCCATTTTTCTATCTATCCCCATTCTTCACACATTCTGCCTCCCCTTAAGGTCATAAAGGTGATTTGGGGGTTTTCAGTTTTCCCCTGTAACTGGGGCACATTTATCCCCCCGGTTGCACTGCAGAGCTGACCGGGTTTCCGAGGATGCTGCACGCTGTCTACACCTTGGTGCTGGTGGATAAAGTACAATTAACTCTTTCTATGCAGGAAGGCAGAAACGTAATAAACCATTTCTGCCTTCTGTATGGGGAGTCTGGCTGTGTCCGACAGCCGCTCTATGCAGCTGCACAATCTCAGTGCAGAGCGACAAACTTGCACAAGCATAAACTTGTTGGGTGGTCTGAGGGATATTCCCATTAGTGGGGTCCAACTTTTAACCGCCCCCCCCCCAATTATCTTAATAATGTATCACTGTACTCGGGACTACCTTGCAGAGCTGAGTGGTTGCTATAAAGTAATGGCACATTCATATCTCATTGTCACACCGTGGACTGGGGAGCGTCCGCATACAGTGCGTGACAGTGGCGCACTGCACATAACAACAGACAGGGGAACAAATACAACGGGGGGCCCTGCTCATAAGGAACAGAAAAGAGGTGACCTCCTGCACTCTCCTGCTGCTGTGCCCTCATCTCCCTACCTCTTTCACCCCGCCCCCGTGCAGAATACCTAGCCCCTCGCTGGCCTGATATAAACCCTCAATAGGGAGATGGCTGCGGGAGCACTAGTCCCAACCACTGCAATAAACAAGACAAGGGGAAGGTAAGACAGACGGGAACAACAAGGCAACTTGACGCTGGCTGCCACACTCCCAAGGCAGCAGACGGTTTGGCAGCGGGCAGCTTCTCCAGAGCAGCTCCTTCACCAAAGGCAGTTGTCCTAGGAAAGAAGTTCAATCACCAGCAAGGAATGCTGGATCATGTGACCATATAAAGGAGATGGGAGTGATCATAAAATAGCCACACCTGGAGAGAGAACTAGGGAGCATTGCAGCAACAGAAACTGATATTAACTCCTACACTGTCAAAGGAGAGAAACACCTTTAATATGAAGTCTCAATACAGGAATGAGACAGAGGAGCCAAACCTGTCACAAGTCTCCAAAGTAAGAGAGACCATTGTGGCAGAAATGGGAATGTCCCTTTAAATCGACCTTTTTGTAACTTTAAAGGGATTTTTTCTTTATTTCATTCCTCCGTTTTGTGGCCCCCTAGATTATTTTGCCGTCTCCCTTTTTTTTTACTTCTTGTAATGATAATGACATGGGGGCAATTAAAGGGGCTGTCCATGACAATAGTTTGTGTTGCAATTGGGGTTATGTTGGCCTTAAAGGGGAAAAAGAGACTCACCCACCGGACTATGACATTCCCCATTTATCCTTTTACTTCTGATGCAGAACATTTCATGACCTCTGCAGAGGAAGCTGCTATCCATTAGATCTTTAAGGGCGGCTTCGGACTTGCGTTCGCCGCCCGTCCCTGTGTTCGGTGTGGGGGCACGCGGTGCCTGCGCTCGGGTGCAGGCGGCCGTGCGTCTCCATTGCCTTTAGTGTGTGGTTTGTGCGCGGGGGCTTGCGTGCGGGTCGTGCACTCCTGTTCGCGTCTGGTACGCAACATGTTGCGGGCTGGATGCGGACGGAGGTGTGTGGTGCGTGCAGTTCGTGTGTGGGGGCGTGCGGCCGTCTGGGCGTGGGTGTTGTGCGTGGAGGCGCGCGGCCGTCCGGGTCCGGGTGCTGTGCGACCCCGTGTTGGGCGGTGGGGGCGGTGGGGGCGCGGCCGTCTGGGCGTGGGCGCTGTGCGTGAGGTCGGCTTGCGTTTGCCCGGCGGGCGCTGGTCTGACCTCTGCAGCCAGTCATCCATTAGTGACCTGTGCGGCCAGTCATCCATTATGGTACCTTTACACGCCGCGACGGCAGGCTGGATACATCGCGCTACTTCGCGTGCACGAGCACGCTCAAACGGCTACAAACGGTCAACGCACCCTCTTTACACGCCGCGACAAGGTGCGCTACGCCACGCTACATCTATAGCTAGCTACATCGCCGGGTGTCTCAAGTAGCCAGCTGTAGCGTAGCGTACCATGTTTACACACCGCTCCAACAAGCTACTATGGGCGGACCCGGTGCAGCAGGGATAGCACATAGGCGTGCAACAATCTTGGATTACGAGCCGTCCGTACGATGATAGGACAGCGCAATATCATCAGGATTGGCCAGGCATCGCAGGAGGCAGAGTAATACAGCACGCTCGAGTAATTGTGTAGTGTGACTGGTCAGCTCCTTAAATATCCCGCCCTATGCTGCGACTACCAATCATAAAGCAGGAGCGACCTCCAATGATCGCAGATGGGGCGCGGTAACATGGCGACTGTGTCACGCCTTAGATACATGGCAGCCACATCGCCGGGTGTCCAGAGTTGCCTTCCGGTGCTTCTTTACACGCCGATACAGCTCGCTACAATCGGCGATGTTGCCTTAAGTTTATGAGCAGAGCCCATAAACAGATGTATCTGTCACCGGCTGTAGCGTCGCCTCTTCAGACGCCGCTACTACAGGCGATATGGACGCTACAAGCTACAATTGTAGCTTGTAGCGCGATGTATCCAGCCTGCCGTCGCGGCGTGTAAAGGTACCCTTAGTGACCTGTGCGGCCAGTCATCCATTAGTGACCTGTGCAGCCAGTCATCCATTAGTGACCTGTGCAGCCAGTCCTCCATTAGTGACCTGTGCAGCCAGTCATCCATTAGTGACCTGTGCAGCCAGTCATCCATTAGTGACCTCTGCAGCCAGTCATCCATTAGTGACCTCTGCAGCCAGTCATCCATTAGTGACCTGTGCAGCCAGTCATCCATTAGTGACCTGTGCAGCCAGTCATCCATTAGTGACCTGTGCAGCCAGTCATCCATTAGTGACCTGTGCAGCCAGTCATCCATTAGTGACCTGTGCAGCCAGTCATCCATTAGTGACCTCTGCGGCCAGTCATCCATTAGTGACCTCTGCAGGCAGTCATCCATTAGTGAGCTCTGCAGCCAGTCATCCATTAGTGACCTGTGCAGGCAGTCATCCATTAGTGACCTGTGCAGGCAGTCATCCATTAGTGACCTGTGCAGGCAGTCATCCATTAGTGACCTGTGCAGGCAGTCATCCATTAGTGACCTGTGCAGGCAGTCATCCATTAGTGACCTGTGCAGGCAGTCATCCATTAGTGACCTGTGCAGGCAGTCATCCATTAGTGACCTGTGCAGGCAGTCATCCATTAGTGACCTGTGCGGCCAGTCATCCATTAGTGACCTGTGCGGCCAGTCATCCATTAGTGACCTGTGCGGCCAGTCATCCATTAGTGACCTGTGCGGCCAGTCATCCATTAGTGACCTGTGCGGCCAGTCATCCATTAGTGACCTGTGCGGCCAGTCATCCATTAGTGACCTGTGCGGCCAGTCATCCATTAGTGACCTGTGCAGACAGTCATATATTAGTGACCTCTGCAGACAGTCATCCATTAGTGACCTCTGCGGTCAGTCATCCATTAGTGACCTCTGCAGACAGTCATCCATTAGTGACCTGTGCAGACAGTCATATATTAGTGACCTCTGCAGACAGTCATCCATTAGTGACCTCTGCAGACAGTCATCCATTAGTGACCTCTGCAGACAGTCATCCATTAGTGACCTGTGCGGCCAGTCATCCATTAGTGACCTGTGCGGCCAGTCATCCATTAGTGACTTGTGCAGCCAGTCATCCATTAGTGACCTGTGCGGCCAGTCATCCATTAGTGACCTGTGCGGCCAGTCATCCATTAGTGACCTGTGCGGCCAGTCATCCATTAGTGACTTGTGCAGCCAGTCATCCATTAGTGACCTGTGCAGCCAGTCATCCATTAGTGACCTCTGCAGACAGTCATCCATTAGTGACCTGTGCGGCCAGTCATATATTTCATGCCCAGTTGCAGCCAGTCATACATTAAATAAATGCAATGAATGCTCTGTGCCCTGAGAGTCGCTGTCTGTAGCAGACCCCACTCCTGGCTAATCTGAGCGGGGAGATCACCCCTCTAAAAAGAGAATAGGACGTGGTATCTTCAGAGATTGCATCATTTATGATGCCATCTGCTCCTATGAATATGACCATTGTCTTTCCCATATATTGGGGGGCTGCTCAATCACATAATGAAGGTTGGGGGTCTGCACCTCTCATTGTGTGCAGGGAATCAACCATTATGGGTACAACACTGCCACCTAGTGGACACACAGAATATGACACCTGGAAACAATTCTTACACTATGGTGCATATATAGAGGCCTCCTGTACACTGATCCCTCATCACCCGACTCAAACATTTTATATAATAAGTATTTCTGGGCTTATCTACATTTTATCCTCGCAGGCCTCTGACTTTATTGGACAAGTCTGATCTACCCGTATCGGAGACTTTAGCATAGCCAGTGCACATGTGTGATCCTGGGAATAGTTTCATGCCTCCATGATGTCTTTTCGGTGTCACGTATGTGACAGTGGCAGCCGTGCTGCAGATCGATGCCTGTGGCCATTGTGTGATGATTGTGTATGGCTGCAGGCTGTGAACCTGTGATAGATCCGGCCCGCCACTTCTCCAGGCTATATTCGCACCGTCCTCACGTTGCGATTGCCCGGTGCAGCCCGGTGCAGGGTAATGTTTGTCCTTTATTTTTTATTAATAGGGGGGTGTTGGCGGAAAAAAGTATGGCACTAAGGCACTATCAGCCCCATAAACTGTATAAGAACACTGCCACCTGGTGGACAAATAGAAGAAGTCATTCCTAAATGTCAATTGAATGCCTAAAGCACATGTACAGCCCCCGACTGCTGGATAATGGAAGATATCAGATAGTGCTGGGAGATTATATGAGTTATCTAACCTATCTATCTCCGTTTATCTATCTATATCATAACTTGTTTGTTCCTTCCCCTCCCCTGGTCCTGTGTATTAGCCCCTGTCTCATGCATAGGACATAACGTGTTTCAGTCCCCCTGATTGGGCTTTTATATAGATCCCTTTTAGGAGGGGGGTTTGTGTTGGAAAATCGCAGCTGTAGTACAGTGATAAACCCCAGCAAGAGCATGCAATTTCCCTGCAGCGCCCCCGGAGGCCATAAAAAGCATTACAACGGTCCATGGAAATCAATGAGATGAGCAACAACCGCGTGGCAAACCCAAGACCTGCGATCCTTCACCTGACGCTCCCTGCACCTCAGCCGCCATCGCTTTATCTTCCTGCACATCCCCTTTAATGCCGTGGTGCCGCATCCCCTTTAATGCCATGGTGCTGCATCCCCTTTAATGCCTCTTTAATATCGTGGTGCAGTATTCCCTTTAATTAGGTGCTTTCCACTAAACAGTATCCTCCCAAATTAGTCATCAGGGGTACAAACTCTGCCTTCTTGCCCCCACAGTACAATATTGGAGGTATAAACCAGCATTAATACACGTTATTTTTTGCATTTTTCGGGGTTTTTTACACTTTTTGCGCCCGTGACTCAGGGTATGATTGCTGTAGAGAGTGGTCTGCCTTGCCCTGGCTCGGGGTGTGATTGCTGTAGAGAGTGGTCTGCCTTGCCCTGGCTCGGGGTGTGATTGCTGTAGAGAGTGGTCTGCCTTGCCCTGGCTCGGGTTATGATTGCTGTAGAGAGTGGTCTGCCTTGCCCTGGCTCGGGGTGTGATTGCTGTAGAGAGTGGTCTGCCTTGCCCTGGCTCGGGTGTGACTGCTGTACAGAGGGGTCTGCCTTGCCCTGGCTCTGGGTGTGACTGCTGTGCAGAGTGGTCTGCCTTGCCCTGGCTCCGGGTGTGACTGCTGTGCAGAGTGGTCTGCCTTGCCCTGGCTCGGGGTGTGACTGCTGTGCAGAGTGGTGTGCCTTGCCCTGGCTCGGGGTGGACTGCTGTGCAGAGTGGTCTGCCTTGCCCTGGCACGGGGTGTGACTGCTGTGCAGAGTGGTCTGCCTTGCCCTGGCTCGGGTGTGACTGCTGTACAGAGTGGTCTGCCTTGCCCTGGCTCAGGGTGTGACTGCTGTACAGAGTGGTCTGCCTTGCCCTGGCTCGGGTGTGACTGCTGTACAGAGTGGTCTGCCTTGCCCTGGCTCGGGTGTGACTGCTGTACAGAGTGGTCTGCCTTGCCCTGGCTCGGGTGTGACTGCTGTACAGAGTGGTCTGCCTTGCCCTGGCTCGGGTGTGACTGCTGTACAGAGTGGTCTGCCTTGCCCTGGCTCGGGGTGTGATTGCTGTAGAGTGGTCTGCCTTGCCCTGGCTCGGGGTGTGACTGCTGTGCAGAGTGGTCTGCCTTGCCCTGGCTCAGGGTGTGACTGCTGTACAGAGTGGTCTGCCTTGCCCTGGCTCGGGTGTGACTGCTGTACAGAGTGGTCTGCCTTGCCCTGGCTCGGGTGTGACTGCTGTACAGAGTGGTCTGCCTTGCCTGGCTCGGTGACTGCTGTCAGAGTGGTCTGCCTTGCCCTGGCTCGGTGTGACTGCTGTACAGAGTGGTCTGCCTTGCCCTGGCTCGGGGTGTGATTGCTGTAAGAGTGGTCTGCCTTGCCCTGGCTCGGGGTGTGACTGCTGTCAGAGTGGTCTGCCTTGCCCTGGCTCGGGGTGTGATTGCTGTAGAGTGGTCTGCCTTGCCCTGGCTCGGGGTGTGACTGCTGTCAGAGTGGTCTGCCTTGCCCTGGCTCGGGGTGTGACTGCTGTACAGAGTGGTCTGCCTTGCCCTGGCTCGGGGTGTGACTGCTGTACAGAGTGGTCTGCCTTGCCCTGGCTTCGGGGTGTGACTGCTGTACAGAGTGGTCTGCCTTGCCCTGGCTCGGGGTGTGACTGCTGTAGAGTGGTCTGCCTTGCCCTGGCTCGGGGTGTGACTTGCTGTAGAGTGGTCTGCCTTGCCCTGGCTCGGGGTGTGACTGCTGTGCAGAGTGGTCTGCCTTGCCCTGGCTCGGGGTGTGACTGCTGTGAAGTGGTCTGCCTTGCCCTGGCTCGGGGTGTGACTGCTGTAGATAGTGGTCTGCCTTGCCCTGGCTCGGGGTGTGATGCTGTAGAGAGTGGTCGGCCGTTGCCCTGGCTCGGGGTGTGACTGCTGTAGAGAGGTGGTCTGCCTTGCCCTGGCTCGGGGTGTGACTGCTGTAGATAGTGGTGTGCCTTGCCCTGGCTCGGGGTGTGACTGCTGTACAGAGTGGTCTGCCTTGCCCTGGCTCGGGGTGTGACTGCTGTGCAGAGTGGTGTGCCTTGCCCTGGCTCGGGGTGTGACTGCTGTAGATAGTGGTGTGCTTTGCCCTGGCTCGGGGTGTGACTGCTGTACAGAGTGGTCTGCCTTGCCCTGGCTCGGGGTGTGACTGCTGTGCAGAGTGGTGTGCCTTGCCCTAGCTCGGGGTGTGACTGCTGTAGATAGTGGTCTGCCTTGCCCTGGCTTGGGGTGTGACTGCTGTAGATAGTGGTGTGCCTTGCCCTGGCTCGGGGTGTGACTGCTGTACAGAGTGGTCTGCCTTGCCCTGGCTCGGGTGTGACTGCTGTGCAGAGTGGTCTGCCTTGCCCTGGCTCGGGGTGTGACTGCTGTAGATAGTGGTCTGCCTTGCCCTGGCTCGGGGTGTGACTGCTGTACAGAGTGGTCTGCCTTGCCCTGGCTCGGGGTGTGACTGCTGTGCAGAGTGGTCTGCCTTGCCCTGGCTCGGGGTGTGACTGCTGTAGATAGTGGTCTGCCTTGCCCTGGCTCGGGGTGTGACTGCTGTACAGAGTGGTCTGCCTTGCCCTGGCTCGGGGTGTGACTGCTGTGCAGAGTGGTCTGCCTTGCCCTGGCTCGGGGTGTGACTGCTGTGCAGAGTGGTCTGCCTTGCCCTGGCTCGGGGTGTGACTGCTGTAGATAGTGGTCTGCCTTGCCCTGGCTCGGGGTGTGACTGCTGTAGATAGTGGTGTGCCTTGCTCTGGCTCGGGGTGTGACTGCTGTACAGAGTGGTGTGCCTTGCCCTGGCTCGGGGTGTGACTGCTGTACAGAGTGGTCTACCTTGCCCTGGCTCGGGGTGTGATTGCTGTACAGAGTGGTCTGCCTTGCCCTGGCTCGGGGTGTGACTGCTGTACAGAGTGGTCTACCTTGCCCTGGCTCGGGGTGTGACTGCTGTAGATAGTGGTCTGCCTTGCCCTGGCTCGGGTGTGACTGCTGTAGATAGTGGTGTGCCTTGCCCTGGCTCAGGGTGTGACTGCTGTGCAGAGTGGTCTGCCTTGCCCTGGCTCGGGGTGTGACTGCTGTAGATAGTGGTCTGCCTTGCCCTGGCTCGGGTGTGACTGCTGTGCAGAGTGGTCTGCCTTGCCCTGGCTCGGGGTGTGACTGCTGTAGATAGTGGTGTGCCTTGCCCTGGCTCGGGGTGTGACTGCTGTAGAGAGGGGTCTACCTTGCCGTGGCTCGGGGTGTGACTGCTGCTTGTTTCGCTCTGCGGTGACCTCGGCTACTCACCGCTCCAGCCCTAATGCTTCCGTTACAATATTAATTTAGCCGGACAATAGGCCGCCGCCTGCCTGCACCGGCCTCACAAAGAGACCAGACACCAAGCACAGCCGCGTCTCTTTAATTATGTATTAGCCGCCCGGGCCGGCAGCTGGGGCCGCTCTCTGCAGCGCGCGGCTCGCATGGATTTAATCCCTTTAAAAGGCAGCAGAAAGCGCTGGATGCGTGACTGCGCCCCCTCCCCCGAGCCCGGAGCCGTCCCCTGCCAGCCATCACTCAGCCGGCGGACGGGCGAGCCACAACCGCCCATAATGAGATGCCCTCTATCTATCTATATCTATCTATCTATCTATCTATCTATCTATCTATCTATCTATCTATCTATCTATCTATCTATCTATGTACACAGAGCTCCTCTGTGCGGTGGCCGCTCTCCAGGCACACAGATGTTTTCTGGACCCTAAGTCTTTTTGACTGAAACGTGGCACCACTTGGCCTAATAAAGGGTCCAGAAAACATCTTGTGCTGGAGGCGGCTGTTTCTCTTTCTTTCGCTCTTTCGCTCTTGTCTTCTTTCTGCTCCTTTCTGTCTTTCGCTCTTTCGTCTTTCCTTCTCGTCTTTCTTTTTCGTCTTTCTTCGTTTTCTTCTTCTTCTTTTTCTTTCTTTCTTCTTTTCTTTCTTCGTCTTTCTTTCTCTTCTTTCTGCTTCTTTCTTCTTTCTTTCGCTCTTTCTCTGTCTTTCTCTCTTCTCTTCGCCTGCTCTTTCTCGTCTTGTCCCTCTTTCTCTTCTTTCGCCTGTTCTCTTTTCTGTCCTCTTTCGCCTGTCTCTTCTTGCTCTTTCTGCATTCGGCTCCTCTTACCTCTTCTTGTCTTCTCGCTTCTTTCTCTTCTTTCGCTCTTCTTTCTTTCTTTCGCTCTTTCTCTTCTTTCGCTCTTCTCTTCTTTCGCTCTTTCTCTGTCTTTCGCTCTTTCTCTTCTTTCGCTCTTTCTCTTCTTTCGCTCTTTCTCTTCTTTCGTCTTTCTCTGTCTTCGCTCTTTCTCTGTCTTTCGCTCTTTCTCTGTCTTTCGCTCTTTCTCTGTCTTTCGCTCTTTCTCTGTCTTTCGCTCTTTCTCTGTCTTCGCTCTTCTCTGTCTTTCGCTCTTCTGTCTTTCGCTCTTTCTCTGTCTTTCGCTCTTTCTCTGTCTTTCGCTCTTTCTCTGTCTTTCGCTCTTTCTCTGTCTTCGCTCTTCTCTGTCTTTCGCTCTTTCTTTCTTTGCTCTTTTCTGCTTTCTCTTCTCTGTCTTTCGCTCTTTCTCTGTCTTTCGCTCTTTCTTTCTTTCGCTCTTTCTCTGTCTTCTTTCCGTCTTTCTCTGTCTTCGTCTTCTCTTCTCTTGTCTTTCTGTCTTTCTCTTTCTTCTTCTTTCCTCTTTCTCTTCTTTCCTCTTCTCTTTTCTCTTTCTTTCTTCGCTCTTTCTCTGTCTTTCGCTCTTTCTCTGTCTTTCGCTCTTTCTCTGTCTTTCGCTCTTTCTCTTGTCTTTCGCTCTTTCTCTGTCTTTCGCTCTTTCTCTGTCTTTCGCTCTTTCTCTTCTTTTCGCTCTTTCTCTTTTCTTTCGCTCTTTCTCTGTCTTTCGCTCTTTCTTTTGTCTTTCGCTCTTTCTCTGTCTTTCGCTCTTTCTCTGTCTTTCGCTCTTTCTCTGTCTTTCGCTCTTTCTCTGTCTTTCGCTCTTTCTCTGTCTTTCGCTCTTTCTCTGTCTTTCTCTTCTTTCTCTCTGTCTTTCGCTCTTTCTCTGTCTTTCGCTCTTTCTCTGTCTTTCGCTCTTTCTCTTCTTTCGCTCTTTCTCTGTCTTTCGCTCTTTCTCTGTCTTTCGCTCTTTCTCTGTCTTTCGCTCTTTCTCTTCTTTCGCTCTTTCTCTCTCGTCTTCTCTTCTTCGCTCTTTCTCTGTCTTTCGCTCTTTTCTCTGTCTTTCGCTCTTTCTCTGTCTTTCGCTCTTTCTTCTGTCTTTCCTCTTTTCTCTGTCTTTTCGCTCTTCTCTCTCGTCTTTTCGCTCTTTTCTCTGTCTTTCGCTCTTTCTCTGTCTTTCGCTCTTTCTCTTTCTTTCGCTCTTTCTCTGTCTTTCGCTCTTTCTCTGTCTTTCGCTCTTTCTCTGTCTTTCGCTCTTTCTCTGTCTTTCGCTCTTTCTCTGTCTTTCGCTCTTTCTCTTCTTTTCTGTCTTTCTCTTCTCTGTCTTTCGCTCTTTCTCTGTCTTTCGCTCTTTCTCTGTCTTTCGCTCTTTCTCTGTCTTTCGCTCTTTCTCTGTCTTTCGCTCTTTCTCTCTGTCCTTTCGCTCTTTCTCTGTCTTTCGCTCTTTCTCTGTCTTTCGCTCTTTCTCTGTCTTTCGCTCTTTCTCTGTTTCTGCTTCTCTTCTCTGTCTTCGCTCTTTCTCTGTCTTTCGCTCTTTCTCTGTCTTTCGCTCTTTCTCTGTCTTTCGCTCTTCTCTGTCTTTCGCTCTTTCTCTGTCTTCGCTCTTCCTTCTTTCGCTCTTCTCTTTCTTCGTCTTTCTCTTTCTTTCGCTCTTCTCTTCTTTCGCTCTTTCTCTGTCTTTCGTCTCTTTCGCTCTGTCTTTCGCTCTTTCTCTGTCTTTCGCTCTTTCTTCTTGCTCTTTCTCTTCTTCGCTCTTTCGTCTTTCCTCTTTCTCTGTCTTTCGCTCTTTCCTCTTCTTTTCGCTCTTTCTCTGTCTTTCGCTCTTTCTCTGTCTTTCGCTCTTTCTCTGTCTTTCGCTCTTTTCTTCTTTTCTTTTCGCTCTTTCTCTGTCTTTCGCTCTTTCTCTGTCTTTCGCTCTTTCTCTTCTTTCGCTCTTTCTCTGTCTTTCGCTCTTTCTCTCTGTCTTTCGCTCTTTCTCTGTCCTTTCGCTCTTTCTCTGTCTTCCTCTCTCTGCTTTCCTCTGTTCTTCTTCGCTCTTTCTCTGTCTTTCGCTCTTTCTCTGTCTTTCGCTCTTTCTCTGTCTTTCGCTCTTTCTCTGTCTTTCGCTCTTTCTCTGTCTTTCGCTCTTTCTCTGTCTTTCGCTCTTTCTCTGTCTTTCGCTCTTTCTCTGTCTCGTCTTTCCGCTCTTTCTCTCTGTCTTTCGCTCTTTCTCTGTCTTTCGCTCTTTCTCTGTCTTTCGCTCTTTCTCTGTCTTTCGCTCTTTCTCTGTCTTTTCGCTCGCCTTTCTCTGTCTTTCGCTCTTTCTCTGTCTTTCGCTCTTCTCTCTGTCTTTCGCTCTTTCTCTGTCTTTCGCTCTTTCTCTGTCTTTCGCTCTTTCTCTGTCTTTCGCCCTTTCTCTGTCTTTCGCCCTTTCTCTCGTCTTTCGCCCTTTCTCTGTCTTTCGCTCTTTCTCTGTCTTTCGCTCTTTCTCTGTCTTTCGCTCTTTCTCTGTCTTTCGCTCTTTTCTCTCTTTCTATCTTTCGCTCTTTCGCTCTTTCTATCTTTCGCTCTTTCTATCTTTCGCTCTTTCTATCTTTCGCTCTTTCGCTCTTTCTATCTTTCGCTCTTTCGCTCTTGCTTTTGTTCTAGTTCTTTTTCTTTCTCTGTACTTCATCCTCTTTTTCTTTCTCTTACTTTCTTTCACTCTTCTTTTTCTCTCCATAATTCTCAAATTCATATAATCTTTATTGGCAGGACTAAGTACATGTTAGCATTGCCAAAGCAAGTCGTACAAATGGGATGGAGGGAGCTCTATTATTCTCTCTATCTCACTGTCCATCTCTCTCCATCTCCCTCTATCTCTCCATCTCTCTGTGCCATGACTTTCTCTCTCTTTCTTCTTCTATCTCTGTCCATCTCTTTCTACCTCTCCATCTCTCTTTCTCTCTATCTCTCCTCTCCTCCATCCTTAGTCCGGTGTCGCTGACGTTCCTGGTACAGGGTGTCCGGGGGTCTGGTATATGAGGTTGTTGAGTTTGGGTCAGGATCGCGGTCTGTCATGTCCGTCTTCTCCACACAATCCCCACCTGCGATCTCCGCCGCCGTCACCCCCTCCAGATGATCGGGGGAAGAGATCTAATAAGGGGCGAGAGCTGACTGTGTCCCAGGCAGCGCTGGGATTGTACCCGGACTGACCATGAAGCGGAGGGGTGGCCCTAAATATAAGAGGGCCCCATGTCTGATATCTCGCTGTCCAGCATGGGGCGAGGAACAATCCGGCACATTACCAGTGTCTCCCTCCTCCGCAGGTGATCGTGAAGCTGATGGCCCTCCTGGACACCTTAGATCGCTGGATCGATGAGACGCCCCCTGTGGACCAACCCTCCCGCTTCGGCAACAAGGCATTTCGCACCTGGTACGCCAAGCTGGATCAGGTGGGCACCGCCGGAGCCGTAATACTGTGTGCGACGCCACACGGAGGGGTGTAATGTCCGGCAATAAAGGGCACCAGTGTGTTGGCAGTACAGACCCCCAATATATTCCATTACTGATGCCCCAAACTGTACGCAGAGACCCACGCCGATCCCAGAGTGCACATATATATATGAGAGCCTGGTCCAATGGATACAGCCGTCATTGTCACAGACGAGCCACTGACATGGGCAGGAGCTGTGCAGTTACTGGTCCTTCACCATCACTGTACAGAAAGAGTGCACAGGGGGAGAGAGAGCACAAGAAGAGAGAGATGACACATGCGGGGAGAGAGCACAGGGGGGGGGGGAGAGAGAAGCAACAAGAGGAGAGAGAATGCACTGGGAGAGACAGCAAAAAGCTGAGAGAGCACAAGGAAAAAGCGCATAGGGAAGAGACAGTATGAGGAGGGAGAGCACACAGGGGAAGAGAGAACGGACAGGGTGGACAGTCAGCACAAGGGGGGAGAGCGTGCATAAGGGGTAGAGACAGCACAATGGGAGAGAAATTGCGCAGGGGGAAGAGACAGCGCAAAGTAGGAAAGACAGCAGAAGAGGAGAGAGCATACGGGGAAGAGACAGCACAGGGGGAGAGACAGCACAGGGGGAGAGACAGCACAGGGGGAGAGACAGCACAGGGGGAGAGACAGCACAGGGGGAGAGACAGCACAAGGGGAGAGAGAGCACAGGGGAGAGAGAGCACAGGGGATGGCAAACAGCAGTGTTCCCCCCTGTACAGCAGTGTCTCCCCGCCCTCCTTGGTGGCTGTGATTAGTAGCAGGAGGAGTTGGACTAATATACAATCGTGCACGTGATAGAATAGGGCCCCGTCTAGTTGTTATATTATATATTTTATATATATATATAGTGCAATAGTACATGCCGTTTATCCTATGTACATGTGTGCACATGCCGTTCATCTGCTGTGCAGTATATATGTGTATTCTACCACTGGCCATGCATCCACTATGGGGCATCTATGCTGTGCGCCATCAGGTGCCCGGACATCTCTTGCCCCATACTTCTACCCCGTCTATGGCCGCACACATCTCACACCACAATCTTCCCCTTAGGAAGCGGAGAATCTGGTTTCGGGTGTGATCCCTCCTGATCTGGGTGCGGCGGTGCCGGAGGTGGCCGTCTACCTGAAGGAATCTGTGGGGAACGCACCCGGATTGACTATGGCACAGGTAACGCGCTCCGGGAGACGCCCCCTACAGGACATGCAGTGTCGCTTTCTATTCTCCCTTTAGATTGTGACGAACGTTTATGAAAATGAGAATCTGTAACTCGTTATTAATCGGCGCGGTCACTACAGACCCCGAGCGCTGGGCTCTGGGTCCGGGCTCAGAGATTTAGCTGCTATACCGCATTGGGCCACTAGGGTGCCCTGTTGCTGCGGCTGTGCTCGGAGTCTGCGGCTCGCTGCCTGCGGTGCTTTCCTCCGCACTTCTTCCTGTGCTGTCATTTCTTTCCTCTTCTCCTTTACATCATTTCTTGTTCTCTGTTAGTCACTCGAAAATGGTTCGTGTCTTGTAACTCCACGGGTGACAGCATCGGCCGCACGTGATCCCGGGGCTGTGGCAGGAGGAGCTCGATCACGTACGCATCCTCGCGTCCCCCTGTCCAGCCTCGCGTCCCCCTATCCACCCTCGCGTCCCCCTGTCAGCTCGCGTCCCCTGTCAGCCTCGCGTCCCCCTGTCCAGCCTCGCGTCCCCCTGTCCAGCCTCGCGTCCCCTGTCCACCCTCGCGTCCCCCTGTCCACCCTCGCGTCCCCCTGTCCACCCTCGCGTCCCCCTGTCCACCCTCGCGTCCCCTGTCACCCTCGCGTCCCCTGTCACCCTCGCGTCCCCCTGTCCGCCCTCGGCGTCCCCCTGTCCGCCCTCGCGTCCCCCTGTCCCCCTCGCGTCCCCCTGTCCGCCCTCGCGTCCCCCTGTCCAGACTCGCATCCCCTGTCCGCCCTCGCGTCCCCTGTCCGCCCTCGCGTCCCCCTGTCCGCCTCGCGTCCCCCTGTCCGCCCTCGCGTCCCCCTGTCCGCCCTCGCGTCCCCCTGTCCGCCCTGGCGCCCCCCTGTCCGCCCTGGCGCCCCCCTGTCCGCCCTGGCGCCCCCGGTCCATCCATCCGTCTTTCTATACCTTATTTTTAACCCTTTGCTTTCCCGGCGAGCCCTAAGTTTAAGCCCTTGCCCCCCGGTACGTCCCATCAAACATGGTATAGTATGTACAGCATGGAGTAAGATTCAGGTGCGCCTATAGGGTGCATCCTAGTAGCTGGGAAAGGGTTAAAAGCCTTTAATTGGGGTTATTTGAGGCAGAGGAACTGGAAGTTCTGGGAGGGGGATGGCAGGAAAGTAAAGGTGGCGAGTCCGTGTGTCTGCGTACAACATGGCAGCCAGGAAAGAACGCCATAAGAGTCATCCAGGGCAACGTAACCCTATAGAGCGGCACACATCGGCAGTGGTGGGCAGCACCGGATGCCATGAGGGTGAATCAGTCATCGGTGGAGTCAGGCGGTCTGCTGCTGCCGGATGAGTCTGTGTCTCTACAGGGAAGGATTGTCTATGGTCACCACCGCCTCCTACTGGCCACAACAGCAATTACACCTAAAATGACTTCAGAGATTATTTTGCACATTTTAATTCATTTTTGCCTTATGCCAGGGACTGTCCATCACCCTTAGGCCAGGGACTGTCCATCACCCTTAGCCAGGGACTGTCCATCACCCTTAGGCCAGGGACTGTCCATCACCCTTATGCCAGGGACTGTCCATCACCCTTAGGCCAGGGACTGTCCATCACCTTAGGCCAGGGACTGTCCATCACCCTTAGGCCAGGGACTGTCCATCACCCTTAGGCCAGGGACTGTCCATCACCCTTAGGCCAGGGACTGTCCATCACCCTTATGCAGGACTGTATCCATCACCCTTAGGCCAGGGACTGCCATCACCCTTAGGCCAGGGACTGTCCATCACCCTAGGCCAGGGACTGTCCATCACCCTTAGGCCAGGGACTGCCCATCACCCTTAGGCCAGGGACTGCCCATCACCCTTAGGCCAGGGACTGCCCATCACCCTTAGGCCAGGGACTGTCCATCACCCTTAGGCCAGGGACTGTCCATCACCCTTAGGCCAGGGACTGTCCATCACCCTTAGGCCAGGGACTGTCCATCACCCTTAGGCCAGGGACTGTCCATCACCCTTAGGCCAGGGACTGTCCATCACCCTTAGGCCAGGGACTGTCCATCACCCTTAGGCCAGGACTGTCCATCACCCTTAGGCCAGGGACTGTCCATCACCCTTAGGCCAGGGACTGTCCATCACCCTAAGGCCAGGGACTGTCCATCACCCTTAGGCCAGGGACTGTCCATCACCCTTAGGCTTTAATATAACAAAAACGACTTGTAGAAAGTGTCATAATAAGCCATGAAGTTAAAAAAGTACACCCATATATACCAACTGAACTATCAAGAGGGCTGGGGACCCCATCAGCAGATGGATGACGCGTTTCGTCTTTCTTCTTAGGACATGAAGCCGCCTTTGCTGCGTTCCTGTTTTGCTTGTGTAAGATTCGGGTCCTGCAGGTGGACGACCAACTCGCCATCGTCTTCAAGGTGTTTGATCGGTAAGAGATGGGCAGACGCTGCCTTACTGTGGACAGTCTCAGCCAGTGTGAAGATCCCCCTGGATATTATTCAGCGCCCCCTCCTGTCTCTTTGGGGGCGGTACAGGCTCTGCCATTCCTTCCCTGGTTTTCTGTTTGCTTATAGATTGTAAACTCATAAAGGTCCTGATGCAAAGTAAAGCAGAGAATGTGGGGGCCGACATGTTTTCTGAACTTGCAGGGTCTGAATAGTTCTTCTAGGGGTTGGGACAGTTGCTCACCTCCTCTATGGTGCTGTCGTCCAGGGTTTGGGACAGTTGCTCACCTCCTTCCCAGCGCTGTTGTCCAGGTCTATGGGACAGTTGCTCACCTCTCCAGGCTGTCATCCAGGGGTAGAGACAGTTACTCACCTCCTCTATGGCGCTGTCATCCAGGGGTTGGGACAGTTGCTCACCTCCTCTCCAGCGCTGTCGTGCAGGTGTTGAGACAGTCGTCACCTCCTCTCCAGCATGTCATCCAGGGTTGGATAGTTGTCACCTCCTCTCAAGCACTGTCGTCCAGCACTGTTGTCCAGTGGTTGGGACAGTTGCTCACCTTCTCTCCGCTGCTGTCGTCCAGGGGTTTGGATAGTTGTTCACCTTCCTCTCTGCTGCTGTCGTCCAGGGGTTGGGACAGTTGCTCACCTTCTCTCCAGGGCTGTCGTCCAGGGTTTGGATAGTTGTTCACCTTCTCTTCTGCGCTGTCGTCCAGGGATTGGAACAGTTGTTCACCTTCCTCTCAGCTGCTGTTGTCCAGGGGTTGGGACAGTTGCTCACCTCCTCTCCGGGCTGTCGTCCAGGGGTTGGGACAGTTGTTCACCTTCTCTCCGCTGCTGTCGTCCAGGGGTTGGACAGTTGCCTACCTCCTCTCCGGGCTGTCGTCCAGGGGTTTGGACAGTTGTCTACCTCCTCTCCAGCGCTGTCGTGCAGTGTGGTTGAGACAGTTGGTCACCTCCTCTCCAGCATTGTCATCCAGGGTTGTGATAGTTGTTCACCTCCTCTCAGCACTGTGTCCAGGTCGTTGGGACAGTTGCTCACCTCCTCTTCAGCGCTGTCGTCCAGCGCTCTGTCCAGGGGTTGAACAGTTGCTCACTTCTCTCCGCTGCTGTCGTCCAGGGTTGGATAGTTGTTCACCCTCTCTGCGCTGCTGTCGTCCAGGGGTTGGACAGTTGCTCACCTTCCTCTCCGGCTTTTCGTCCAGGGGTTGGATAGTTGTTCACCTCTCTCTCGCTGCTGTCGTCCAGGGGTTGGGACAGTTGTTCACCTTCTCTCCGCTGCTGTCGTCCAGGGGTTGGGACAGTTGCCTACCTCCTCTCCGGGCTGTCGTCCAGGGTTGGACAGTTGCCTACCTCCTCTCCAGCGCTGTCGTGCAGGGGTTGGACAGTTGCTCACCTTCCTCTCCACTGCTGTCGTCCAGGGGTTGGGACAGTTGCTCACCTCCTCTCCGGGCTGTCGTCCAGGGGTTGTGACAGTTGCTACCCCTCCTCTCCAGCGCTGTGTCCAGGGGTTGGGACAGTTGCTCACCTTCTCTCCGCTGCTGTCGTCCAGGGGTTGGACAGTTGCTCACCTCCTCTCCGGCTGAGTCCAGGGGTTGGATAGTTGTTCACCCTCTCCTCTCCGCTGCTGTCGTCCAGGGGTTGGGACAGTTGTTCACCTTCTCTCCGGGCTGTCGTCCAGGGGTTGGGACAGTTGTTCACCTTCTCTCCGCTGCTGTCGTCCAGGGGTTGGGACAGTTGTTCACCTCTCTCCGCTGCTGTCATCCAGGGGTTGGGACAGTTGCTCACCTCCTCTCCGGGGCTGTCGTCCAGGGGTTGGGACAGTTGCTCACCTCCTCTCCGGGCTGTTGTCCAGGGGTTGGGACAGTTGCTCACCTCCTCTCCAGCGATGTCGTCCAGGGGTTGGGACAGTTGCTCCCCTCCTCTCCGCTGCTGTCGTCCAGGGATTGGGACAGTTGCTCACCTCCTCTCCGAGGCTGTCGTCCAGGGGTTGGGACCTCAGCTGTATTGATGGCTCATTATGATGACTACATTCTTCTTCTGCTCCTCAGGTACCTCGAGGTGATGAGGAAACTGCAGAAGACATATAGGATGGAGCCAGCCGGCAGCCAGGGGGTCTGGGGCCTGGACGACTTCCAGTTTCTGCCCTTTATATGGGGCAGCGCTCAGCTTGTAGGTAAAGCGTCCATTGTTGTAGGACCCGGCGCTCGCACAGACCCGGGGGATGGCGTGTAACCTGCACTCATTGTCTCTGCAGATCATCCCACCCTGGAGCCGCGGCACTTTGTGGACGACAAGGCGGTGAATGAGAATCACAAGGATTATATGTTCCTGGAGTGCATCCTATTTATTACACAGGTGAGCAGTATGGCCGCAGGCACAATATAATTCATTCACTCATATAGTGACATTAATCCCTCAGCACTTTATAGTGATTATCATCACTGTCCCCATTGGGGCTCACAATCTACATTCAATATCGGTTTTTGTAGTGTGGGAGGAAACCGGAGAACCCGAATAAAACACGAAACACGGGAAGAACCTACAGACTGGTGTAGATGTCATCCTTGGTGGGATTTGAAGCCAGGACCTCAGTGCTGCACTAATGCAATGCTAACCACTGAGCCACCGTATACAGCGCTAACTACTGAGCCACCATATACAGTGCTAACCACTGAGCCACCGTATACAGTGCTAACCACTGAGCCACCGTATACAGCGCTAACCACTGAGCCACCGTATACAGTGCTAACCACTGAGCCACCGTATACAGTGCTAACCACTGAGCCACCATATACAGTGCTAACCACTGAGCCACCATATACAGTGCTAACCACTGAGCCACCATATACAGTGCTAACCACTGAGCCACCATACAGTGCTAACCACTGAGCCACCATATACAGTGCTAACCACTGAGCCACCGTATACTGCGCTAACTACTGAGCCACCATATACAGTGCTAACCACTGAGCCACCGTATACAGTGCTAACCACTGAGCCACCGTATACAGTGCTAACCACTGAGCCACCGTATACAGTGCTAACCACTGAGCCACCGTATACAGTGCTAACCACTGAGCCACCGTATACAGTGCTAACCACTGAGCCACCGTATACAGTGCTAACCACTGAGCCACCGTATACAGTGCTAACCACTGAGCCACCGTATACAGTGCTAACCACTGAGCCACCGTATACAGTGCTAACCACTGAGCCACCATATACAGTGCTAACCACTGAGCCACCGTATACAGTGCTAACCACTGAGCCACCGTATACAGTGCTAACCACTGAGCCACCGTATACAGTGCTAACCACTGAGCCACCGTATACAGTGCTAACCACTGAGCCACCGTATACAGTGCTAACCACTGAGCCACCGTATACAGTGCTAACCACTGAGCCACCGTATACAGTGCTAACCACTGAGCCACCGTATACAGTAGCTAACCACTGAGCCACCGATACACGTGCTAACCACTGAGCCACCGTATACAGTGCTAACCACTGAGCCACCGTATACAGTGCTAACCACTGAGCCACCGTATACAGTGCTAACTACTGAGCCACCGTATACAGTGCTAACCACTGAGCCACCGTATACAGAGCTAACACGAGCCACCGTATACAGTGCTAACCACTGAGCCACCATATACAGTGCTAACCACTGAGCCACCATACAGTGCTAACCACTGAGCCACCATACAGTGCTAACCACTGACCAACATATACAGTGCTAACCACTGAGCCACCATATACAGTGCTAACCACTGAGCCACCGTATACAGTGCTAACCACTGAGCCACCATATACAGTGCTAACCACTGAGCCACCGTATACAGTGCTAACCACTGAGCCACCATATACAGCGCTAACCCTGAGCCACCGTATACAGCGCTAACCACTGAGCCACCTATACAGTGCTAACCACTGAGCCACCATATACAGTGCTAACCACTGAGCCACCATATACAGTGCTAACCCCTGAGCCACCGTATACAGTGCTAACCACTGAGTCACCGTATACAGTGCTAACCACCTCACCAGGCCTGTAAACATGTGGAGCAGGGGGGGCTTTCGAAGATTGGGATCACCATTAGGTTCAGCAGAAGCCAGAGAATCCCTGACCTATACAGAGATACTTGTCCTATCCCCGTCCTGCAGACCCCCGGGCCAGCGACATCACTGGGGTCTTCTTATGTCTTTAGATTTCGGTGTGGTGGTTGTTTTCCCATAGACTCCATAGAGGAAGAACAGGCCGTGTGGTAACGGAGCCGCTCTGTAGACTGCACCCACACGGTTAAAGGTTAACATTCATCTCACATGTCGTAAGAGCGAGGGGAACTCCACCGGCTGGGCGAGGCCGTGCTGCAAGTACAAACACTCAGGCTGTCGGAGCGTGCTGGGACTTGTAGTCCTCCCTACAGGGTATCCAGACCTGGGCTATTAAGTACAGATTTCTGGGTTCATGTTGCACTGCAGACCCCTGTATAAGGGGGTGAGACCCCATAATTAAGTGACTTATCTGAGCCAGGCCGCCCCTATAGTAAAACATCCATCCTCGGGGTCACACACAGCGCCAGAGCACTATATGGCAGCTGCAGGCCAGGCCGTCACTACCGACAAGGGTCCATCCTCGGGGTCATACACAGCGACGGAGCACTATATGCGGCTGCACACCAGGCCACCCCTATAGAGAAGGGTCCATCCTCGGGGGTCACACACAGCGACGGAGCACTATATAGCAGCTGCACACCAGGCCACCCCTATAGAGAAGGGTCCATCCTCGGGGGTCACACACCACACGAGCACTATGGAGCGCACACAGTATATGCAGCTGCCACAGCACCCTAAGAAAGTCTATGCGGTCATAATATTACGGGCACAAGGGAGCTGCACCCCTGTTCATAGAGAAGGGTCCATCCGTGCACACAAGCACGGAGAACTATTTGCGCTGCAGATCTGGCTTCACTATTGACAAGGTCCATACTGTGGTCACAGACATTACTGAGCATATGGCACTGAGGCCAGGCCACCCTGTGGAGAATGGGTTCCATCCTCGTGGGTCCATACATCACTGAGCATTATATCAGCGCAGGCCAGCGTCACTACAAGTCCATCCTCGGTACACAGCGACGGGCAGCGCTGCACACCAGGCCACCCCTATAGAGAAGGGTCATCCTTGGGGGTCACACACATCACCGGAGCAGTATATGGCAGCTGCAGGCCAGGCCCCCTAGAGAGAAGTCCATCCTCGGGGTCCACACAGCGACGAGCACTATATGCAGCTGACACCAGGCACCTATAAGAAGGGTCCATCCTTGGGGTCACCACCTCACGGAGATAAGCAGGCAGCCAGCGTCCTATAGAAAGGTCACCCGGCAAACACACTGGAGCACTATATGGCAGCTGCAAGCCAGGCCGCCCCTATACAGAAGGGTCTATCCTCGGGGGTCACACACAGCATTGGAGCACTATATGGCAGTTGCACACCAGGCCGCCCCTGTAGTGAAATGTCCATCCTCTGTGTCCCCCTGGTTCACAAACATCACCGGAGCAGTATATGGCAGCTGCAGGCCAGGTCCCCCTCTATAGTGTAACATCCATCCAGGGGGTCACACACATCACTCGGAGCACTATATGGCAGCTGCAGACCAGGCTGTATCACCCCCTTCTCTGTAATGGAAATTTTCTTTTGCGTACTGGTAGATTTCCATATAAAAGTCAAATAAACTGGTGTCTCGGAGCTCCAGTATTTAGGAATTGCTATATAATACTGCTGCCAAATTGTGCTCCTATTGACCGTCCCTTTCCTCCTTCTTTGATTTGCCCCATGACGAACATATCACCGTTTTCATACTTTCGTGTGGTGGCCAAATACACTGAAATCTGTACAACACAATGGCTACAAAGTGTCACTTAGGAGGACCCGGCCCGTCCGCGCACCATGGATATCACTCAATAGAAATGGTGTAATACTGTTTTTCTCCTGCGGAGGTGCTGCAGGGAAAGTGAATTCTTGTTGCTGATATTCCCTAATCAATGTAAAGGTTGTATTCCAGCTTTAACAAGGTATACAGTCCCCCCTATTCACTGGATCAGTCCTACGACTAAATGCTAGAAAGTGGATCTTGATGAGCAGCACCCTGGCTCATTATATTGCAGTGGTTTGCATCCTGCATTTCCCCGCTCAATTTAAAGGGTGTATTCAAGCTTAAATAAGGTATAGGCCCCCTATTCACCGGATCGGTGAGAGTCCTACCACCTATTGCTAGATGGTGGATCTTGATGAGTAGCACTCTGGCTCATTATTTTACAGCAGTGATTTTACATCCTGAATTTCCCTCCTCAATTTAAAAGGGGTATTCCAGCCTAAACAAGGTATAGGTCCCTATTCACTGGATCAGTGCAGGTCCTACCACTAATTGCTAGAATGTGGACCTTGATGAGCAGCACCCTGACTCATTATTTTGCAGCAGTGGTTTTGCATCCTGCATTTCCCTGCTCAATTTAAAAGGCATATTCCAACTTGAACAACATATAGGCCCCCTATTCACTGTATCGGTGCGGGCCCTACCACCGATTGCTAGAAGGTGGATCTTGATGAGCAGCATCCTGTGTCATTTTTTTTTTGTAGCAGAGGTTTTGCACAATGCATTTTCCTGCTGGGAGTATTCCAGCCTAAACAAGGTATAGGTCCCTATTCACTGGATCACTGCGGGCCCTACCACCGATTGCTAGAAGGTGGATCTTGATGAGCAGCACCCTGGCTCATTATTTTGCAGCAGTGGTTTTGCATCCTGCATTTCCCTGCTTAATTTAAAGGGGATATTCCAGCTTAAATAAGGTACAGGCCCCCTATTCATCGGATTGGTGCGGGTTCTACCACTGATTGCTAGAATGTGGACCTTGATGAACAACACCCTTGCTCATTATTTTGCAACAGTATTTATTTGGTTTCCTTGTTTGAGTGGATTTCCTATGGAATTAAAGGGATTTTTCCATTGTGAGAGATTTATAGCATATTCTGTTAAAAATGATGTAAATGTCCAATAGAAGCAGAGTCCACAAGAACTGGAGCTTGTCGCTCACTGCCAGGGATGGAGACATGGACACGCCTGGCCGAGTCCTAATATTAATTTCATTGGCCGCTGTGAAAATAGCCAAGGGGGTTGTCCAGTCTGTAGGTCCGACACTAGGCATGGGAATGGGGCAGTACTTGGCAATGCCATTTTTAATTTGATGACCTTGCCTTCTGCAAACCTAAATAGTGATGAGTGGGCACTTCAATGTGTGAGTGCTCGATACTGGAAACAACCAGATCGGACGGGTGTGACTTGAGTACTGAGTATAATGGAGGATCTTCCGGAAAAATGCTTCAGTTCCCCTTTACTTCCATTATACCCGGTACTCAAGTAGTGCCCAACCTGCTCGTTTCCAGCACTAAGCAATCATGCATTGTAGTGCCCGCTCATCACATCTTCCGGAAAAATGTTCGAGTTCTCAATACACGAGTCACGAGCATCCGACCTGCTCTTGTCCAGTACCGAGCACTTGGGCATTTTTCCAGCGGGCACTTCAATGCACGAGTGCTCGATACTGGAAACAAGCAGGTCGGACACTCGAGACTCCTGTATTGAGAACTCGAACATTTTTCCAGAAGTTGTGATGAGTGGGCACTACAATGCATGAGTGTTCGGTAGTGGAAATGAGCAGGTTGGATGGACGCGATGTGTGTATCGAGAACTCAAGCATTTTTCCGGAAGATGTGATGAGTGGGCACTACAATGTATGAGTGCTCAGTACACAAGTCACGCCTGTCCAAGCATCAGGCCTGCTAGTTTTCTAGTTTTTACGCACTCGTGCATTGAAGTGCCAATTTGTCACATTTTCCTGAAAAATGCTCAAGTTTTCAATACATGAGTGTCCATCCAGTATCTAGTGCCCACTCATCACTTGCTAAAGTACCCGGGAGATGAGTCGCGAGCATTCGACTGAGCACTCATACATTGTAGTGCCCGCTTATCACATCTTCCCGAAAAATGCTAGAGTTCTTGATACACGAGTCGCGAGCGTTCGTACATTGTAATGCCCACTCATCTCTTCTTCCTGAGAAATGCTAGAGTTCCCAATACACGAGTCACGAGTGTTCGACCGAGCACTTGTACATTGTAGTGCCCGCTCATCATTTCTTCCTGAGAAATGCTAGTTCCCAATACATGAGCCGCGACCGTTCGACTGAGTGCTTATACATTGTAGTGCCCACTCATCTCTTCTTCCTGAGAAATGCTAGAGTTCCCAATACACGAGTCACGAGTGTTTGACCGAGTGCTCGGTCAAACACTCGTGACTCGTGTATTGGGAACTCTAGCATTTCTCAGGAAGAAGAGATGACATTGTAGTGCCCACTCATCACGTCTTCCTGAATAATGCTAGTTCTCAATACACGAGAGTCGCGAGCATTCGACCTAGCGCTCAAACATTGTAGTGCCCGCTCATCACATCTTCCTGAATAATGCTAGTTTCCAATACATGAGTGCTCATACATTGTAGTGCCCGCTCATCATGTATTCCTGAATAATGCTAGTTCCCAATACACGAGTCGCGAGCGTTCGACCGAGTGCTCATACATTGTAGTGCCCGCTTATCACGTCTTCCTGAATAATGCTAGTTTCCAATACATGAGTGCTCATACATTGTAGTGCCCGCTCATCATGTATTCCTGAATAATGCTAGTTCCCAATACACGAGTCGCGAGCATTCGACCTAGCGTTCGTACATTGTAGTGCCCGCTCATCACTAAACCTAAACTTCTATATACATCTCTCTGCACGTTATGAATATATATATTTTTACATGGATTTTCTAAGCTCAGGGGGTTAATAAAGGCGCGGAGCCTCCACCACAAAGGATGAGATCAGAGCTGAGCGGTAATTGTGCTGCGCCCGCTCTGCTCAGCTTCTATCTGCCCTTCTTCTACATTTGGAGGAGATTCTTTTTTTCTTCTTTCTTTCTCTCTCGGAGAAGGGAGGGCTCAGATTTCTGCTGGAAGGGAAGGAACTGACAGGAAGGGGCTGCTCTCATCTATCCTCTCCCCCCTCCTCTCACTGACTGAGGAACCATTTACAAAAGGCTCATTCTCTGGGGAGAGCAGAGTCAGGAACGCAGAGCCTGTGAGTAATTTCCTGCTCAATATGGCTCCTCTGACTCATACAATCCCCTGAGGTTACTGCAGCATCGCTCTCCTCTCCATCATGTGACGGCTCCGGATCTCGCTTTTTTTTCTCCTGCCTTCTCTCATCAGCTCTTATTTTTTTGTTGTTTAATTTTTATATTTCGGTTCCCGTCTTTTTTTTTTATTTAATACAGCAGACGACATAACGACGTTCACCCCCCGAGTAATGCAAAAACATTGCAGCGGCGCTGATAATAACATAGGGGATATACACAGTCACCGCAGGGTTAAAATATCAGCACACCACTTGGACCAGTGTGATATTGCGATCGAGCCTGACGTTCCGTTTCTCTGTTGTTCCTCCTGGAAATTAATTGATTAAAGCAAATTGGTCACCGGGTTTTTGTTCCCCCATGTGAGAGCAGCATAATGTAGAGACAGAGCCCCTGACTCCAGCGATGTGTCACTTACTGAGCTGATTGCTGCAACTTTGATACAATCACTGTTTTCTCTGGCTGCAGATTTAGCAGTTATGTGAATGTGGAGCTCTATAACCCCGCCCACAGCACTGACTGGCAGCTGTGTATAACCCCCCACAGCACTGACTGGCAGCTGTGTATAACCCGCCCACAGCACTGATTGACAGCTGTGTATAACCCCCCCACACCTCTGGCAGCTGTGTATAACCCCCCCACAGCACTGAGTGGCAGCTGTGTATAACCCCGCCCACAGCACTGAGTGGCAGCTGTGTATAACCCCGCCCACAGCACGGATTGGCAGCTGTGTTAACCCGCCCACAGCACTGACTGGCAGCTGTGTATAACCCCGCCCACAGCACTGATTGACAGCTGTGTATAACCCCACCCACACCTCTGGCAGCTGTGTATAACCCCGCCCACAGCACTGAGTGGCAGCTGTGTATAACCCCGCCCACAGCACTGAGTGGCAGCTGTGTATAACCCCGCCCACAGCACTGAGTGGCAGCTGTGTATAACCCCGCCCACACATCTGACTGGCAGCTGTGTATAACCCCGCCCACACATCTGACTGGCAGCTGTGTATAACCCCGCCCACACATCTGACTGGCAGCTGTGTATAACCCCGCCCACACATCTGACTGGCAGCTGTGTATAACCCCGCCCACACATCTGACTGGCAGCTGTGTATAACCCCGCCCACACCACTAAGTGCCAGTTTTCTGTGTATAACCCCGCCCACACCTCTATGGCAGCTATGTATAACTCCGCCCACACCACAGAGTGGCAGTTTCTGTGTATAACCCTGCCCACAGCCTTTGATTGACAGCTGTGTATAACCCCGCCCACACCTCTGGCAGCTGTGTATAACCCCGCCCACACCTCTGATGGCAGCTGTGTATAACCCCGTCCACACCTCTGATTGGCAGCTGTGTATAACCCCGCCCACACCTCTGATTGGCAGCTGTGTATAACCCCGCCCACACACTCTGATTGGCAGCTGTGTATAACTCCGCCCACACCTCTGATTGGCAGCTGTGTATAACTCTGCCCACACCTCTGATTGGCAGCTTTCTGTGTACACTGTAAACAGAGGTGGGGTTATATAGAGGTCATGAATATGATGGACTGCCTGGTAGTCCTGTAATGATGATCTCCAACTGAATAAACAGTGATTTTATCAAAACTACACTGAGCAGCCCAATAAGTGACATCACTGGAATCAGGATCTCTGGCCTATCTGATGCTATTCTCCGATAGGTGGGAAAACCTGGTGACAGATTCCCTTTAAAGAGATTTGTGCCTCCGAACAATTGTACATGAAACGTGATGCCTCCCCCTAGATACTGCCTGAAACAGGGTATAGGATTATGATGGACTTAAAGGGAGTGTTGTCACCAACAATTGTACATTGTAATGAAAGATCTTAGAATAATAATCAGTTCCACAATTGGATGTTAGATAATAATGTTCCTGTTCTGTGATATTCTTATATATGTGCCCCTGTGTAATGGATGTGTCCAACCATAATGGAACAGGTGGGATATACAACAGCTCCTGGGCAGGAGGGAGTAAGAGAGTATACAGACATTACAGCGGGAATCACAGAATATAAGAGTATACAGACACTACAGCCGGGATCACAGAATATAAGAGTATATAGACATTACAGCTGGGGATCACAGAGTATAAGAGTATACAGACATTACAGCCGGGGATCACAGAATATAAGAGTATACATACATTACAGCCGATGATCACAGAATATAAGAGTATACAGACATTACAGCTGGGATCACAGAATATAAGAGTATACAGACATTACAGCGGGATCACAGAGTATAAAGTATACAGACATTACAGCTGGGGATCACAGAATATAAGAGTATACAGACATTACAGCCGGGGATCACAGGATATGAGGGGGGTGGATGGTGCCCCCGGAGGGGGGGGGATCAGGGAGCGACGCTATCTGAAACATTAATCACTTCCAATGGATGTGAGGAGCCGTCCTGCGTCCTACAGGGTGGAAGAGTCAGACAGAAAGGCGCAGACTGCACAATCTGACTACACAGGGTTTGTTTGTAGTCTGTAACCATGGAGACACATAGATACACAACATTCTAACAGATCAGTGTATTGTTTCCCTCCTCCATGAGGCTTTAATGAAGCAAAATCCTGATTTTTTTTTATTTTTTTTATTTATTTTTTTTTTTTCAGTGAAATTATGTATATTAAAGGGATCCTATAGAGACATCATAGAGGGGGAAGGGAAATTGTATACATTGGGGAAAAAATATCAGAGATTGCAGCCAAGACCGACCACAGATCTACTGTACTCGCTCCCATCACTAGCACTTGCAATCTCCATGAGGTGAGAGATTCTGGATCATTGATTTTGGGGTCCAGGGTCAGTGAGCCGCCATTATTACTGGTTAATGCAGCAGCACGTTTGTCCCCGGGGTCTCTGGGGGTCTCGGCTCGTATCTCTGGACTTGTTGCAGGGCTGTCATGTTTTCCTCTGTATTGGCAGCTGCTCTATACTTTGTACAAGTCTTTGACTTCTTTTCTTTGTGTCTGTAGAAGTCGGACATTTTGGTGGTTTGATCTGATCATTACTTCTCTTCCAGATGAAGACCGGCCCCTTCGCAGAACACTCCAATCAGCTCTGGAACATCAGCGCCGTCCCGACCTGGGCGAAGGTCAACCAAGGCCTCATCCGCATGTACAAGGCAGAGGTGAGACGCCCAAAGCTGCCCATGGACCTCATACGGCTGTCAGCAGGACAGGCGCCTAATGATAGTGCTTCAATCCCAGCACTCCCATTCCTGCACTCACTTCCCTGGCCCTCATTCCCGCACGCTCTGCTCCCTCCCCCGCGCTCCGCTTCCCCCCGGCACTCTGTTTTCCCCCGGCGCTCCGTTCTGTTCTCCCTGGCACCCTGCCCTGCCCGGCGCCTTTCCTCCCCGGCGCTCTGTTGTCCTCCCCGAGCCCTGTTGTCCCCCCCCCCCCACCCCCCCGGCGCCCTGTTGTCTACCCCCCTTCCCCCCCGGCGCCCTGTAGTCCTCCTCCTCCGGCGCCCTGCCTCCTCCGCGCCTAGTCCTCCTCCTCGGCGCCCTGTAGTCCTCCTCCTCGGCGCCCTGTAGTCCTCCTCCTCGGCGCCCTGTAGTCCTCCTCCTCGGCGCCCTGTAGTCCTCCTCCTCGGCGCCCTGTTAGTCCTTCCCTCCTCGGCGCCCTGTAGTCCTCCTCCCCGGCGCCCTTCTGTCCTCCTCCCCGGCGCCCTTCTGTCCTCCTCCCGCGCCCTTCTGTCCTCCTCCCGGCGCCCTTCTGTCCTCCTCCCCGGCGCCCTTCTGTCCTCCTCCCGGCGCCCTGCTGTCCTCCTCCCCGGCGCCCTGCTGTCCTCCTCCCGGCGCCCTTCTGTCCTCCTCCCCGGCGCCCTTCTGTCCTCCTCCCGGCGCCCTTCTGTCCTCCTCCCCGGCGCCCTTCTGTCCTCCTCCCGGCGCCTTCTTCTCCTCCGGCGCCCTTCTGTCCTCCCCCGGCGCCCTGTTGTCCTCCCGGCGCCCTGTTGTCCTTTACCCATATTGGAACGCACTTTTCATGCTGCCTCCAGCAGCACAGAGTATTTCAGCAGAGAATTCAAGAAAAGGATTTGCTCCACCACCTAATATTCCCAGGACTCGCTTGGCAACCACCAGTAGCAATAGAATAAAGGTGTAGAATCCGGTGCCACAAAATGTCAAAATAGAAATGTGAAGTTCTGTGTCACTGGACTCTACACCTTTATTCTGTATTTCAGCAGACGTGCGCTTATATGTGTTGTAAACAGAGTGTTTGGGGTAATTGATCGCTGCTTTACTGCATGGTAGTAAAGAAGGTGGAGGAGGATCCACACATCACTGACCCCTGTCCTCTGTTAGAAGCCTCGTCTGTCCGTCCATCCGCAGCGATATTTGTTCAGGGTCACAATGGGGTTTTTCTCTGACCACAAGGAAACCAAACGCTGCGATATGTAAAACCTTCGCTATGCTTATGTAATGAAGGTCACTGCGTCATCCATAAACCTATAGACCGCCATGTTGTGGTATGGCGCGTGGCAGCGGTGGACTGCACAGATTAGAGGGAAGGGGCAGGGAAGTGCCAATAAGGCGCCGCTGATCTCTGAGGAAGGATCAGGTACAATATAATCCAAGTAGGTTATAGCCAAAAATCCATGTCAGAGCCACTCATCTGCCTGTAGTGTGTATGGGGCACGCAGGGGTGTATGGGGCACGCAGGGTGGGATGATGGCGCAGGATGGGATGATGGCGCAGGGTGGGATGATGGCGCAGGATGGGATGATGGCGCAGGATGGGATGATGGCGCAGGATGGGATGATGGCGCAGGGTGGGATGATGGCGCAGGATGGGATGATGGCGCAGGATGGGATGATGGCGCAGGATGGGATGATGGCGCAGGATGGGATGATGGCGCAGGGTGGGATGATGGCGCAGGATGGGATGATGGCGCAGGGTGGGATGATGGCGCAGGATGGGATGATGGCGCAGGATGGATGGCGGCGCAGGGTGGGATGATGGCGCAGTATTGGATGGTGGCGAGCGGGACAGGACAGCGATGCGCAGGGTGAGATGATAGCATAAAATCGGGATCGGGAAAGGAGGACGGGATGTTGGGCTGTGGGGTGGCAGGATGCTGTGCGGGAAGGAAGGACGATATGCAGGAAGGGATGATGGAATGGTGGACGGGATAACGGAATATTAGACAGCATGACAGCGTGCAGGACAGGAGGACGGAGCGAAGGATGGGATGCCTGACTGCGGGATGGGATGATGGCATGTAGGACAAGATAACGGAACAAGAGGATAGAACGGAGGATGGGATGTTTAACTGTGGTACAGGATGACTGCATGCAGGACAGGAGGATGACGCTCAGGAAAGAATGACGGAACGGAGGTCGGGATGTTTGCCTGCAGGACTGGAGAACGGGATGGGATGACGGAACAGAAGACAGGGTAACGGAAGATGGGATTATGGCACGCAGGACAAAATGACAGAACGGGAGGATGAAATGGAGGATGGGATGTTGGACAGCAGGATGGGACGATGGCGCACAGGACGGGATGACAGGACGATGGCATGGGCCAGGATGACTGTATGGATCATGACGACAGCACAAGACAGGATGACGGCACATCATGACGGCACAGGACAGTATGACGGCACAGGATGACTGCACGGCACGGGATGGAACGATGGGACGGGACGGAATGACGGCACAGGACAGGATGACGGCACAGGATGACTGCACAGGACGGAACGACGGCACAGGACAGGATGAGTGCACAGGATGACGGGACGGGATGACTGCACAGGACAGTATGACGGCACAGGATGACTGCACGGCACGGGATGGAACGATGGGACGGGACGGAATGACGGCACAGGACAGGATGACGGCACAGGATGACTGCACAGGACGGAACGACGGCACAGGACAGGATGAGTGCACAGGATGACGGGACGGGATGACGGCACAGGACAGGATGATGACACGGGACAGGAGTACGGCACAGGACAGGAGTATGCCATGGGATGGGATGACGGCACAGGATGACGGCACAGGATGACGGCACGGGATGACGGCACAGGATGACGGCACAGGATGACGGCACAGGAGAGGATGACGGCACAGGATGACGAGATGGGACGGGATGACGGCACAGGATGACAACACGGAACGGGATGAAGGCACAGGACAGGATGACTACACAGGAGTACGGCACGGGACGGGATGATGGCACAGGATGACGGGATGGGATGACGACACAGGACAGGAGTACGGCACAGGACAGGACAGGAGTACGGGACAGGATGACGGCAAAGGACAGGATGACGGGACGGGACGACGGCACAGGATGATGGCACAGGACAGGACGACGGCACAGGATGATGGCACAGGACGGGACGACGGCACGATACAGGATGACGGCACAGGAAGGGACGATACAGGATGACGGTACAGGACGGGACGACGGCACAGGATGACGGCACAGGACGGGACGGCGGCACATCATTCATCTCCCGGTTGGACAGATTTTCGGTTTTCGCCTCCCGCTGTCATGATCCTGCACAGATCTGGGCAGCGGCTCCATACACTTCGGTGGAGCAGGGGTTAATGATCTGGGCTCTGTTAGCACAGGCTGTTAACCCTTGCAGGGGGGCGGCTGAGCACTGAATAGAATTAGTGAGGTGGAAAAGTTCCTGTGCTGTGAATCAGCTGCTCCCCCTCCGCCGGCTCCACATCCTGTGCTGGATCCACCCACATACCTCTGTAATCTGGAGCCGGCTCCAGCTCTTGGCTTTTGGCTCTTGGAAGTCTGCGCTGTCTCCTTCCTGCTAAGAAGCCTGTGTTCCCGGCTGTCCCTCCATTCATCCAGGGGCCCCAGGTGCGGGCTCTACCTGAGCGATGGCGGGGGGGCACCTTGGCACTAATCACTGCAGAGCTGAACAGTATCACCACTTATACCTATACATGAATGCAATAAACCCCTATAGACAAGAGCAGGGGGAATAGAGGGGGCCGCCATTTGTGGCTCTGGATGACCCTACACATCCACACATTGCTCGGACCCCCCATAGGCTCAATGTAATTCCTTATTTCCCCAGTGGGGGAGCTGCTGGGAGTTTCTTCATAGATTGATGTGAATCTAACAAGCAACTGCAGTCAGTCAGAGGTAGACCATTTTCTAGGCAAGAAGAGCAGCACTTACAAGATCTCTGCTATAGAGCTTGTAAGCGCTGGGCTGGATCCGGCCGTCTTCACTGCCCCTGCGGGGATTTCAAGAATACAATATGAATGCAGTGGGCGGTCCTACTCAGTGATAGACCGTCTTCCCTGTTTGTGTGTGCAGAGATAGCTGTCAATCACGCACTAGGACCGCCCACTGGACTCATTTTATTCTTTGCAATCCCTGGTGTTCGTAGGCTTATTAGTCCAGTGGGCGGTCCTACTGAGTGACGGCTATCTCTAATGTGCAATCAAACAGGTAGGACGGTCAATCTCTGAGTAGAACCGCCCACTGGACTCCTAAGCATATAAAGACCCGGGGGCGGTCCTACTCAATGATTGACTAATATCTGCACACACAGTGGGCAGTCCCACTCAATAATTGGCAATTTTCATTGACTATGTGTGCAGAGATAGCTGTCAATCACTGAGTAGGACCGCCCCCTGGACTAATTTTATTATTTGAACACCCTGGTGCTTATGAGTCCAGGGGGCGGTCCTGCTCAGTGATTGACAGCTATCTCTGCACACAGTCAATGAAAATTGGCAATTATTGAGTGGGACTGCCCACTGTGTGTGCAGATATTACTGTCAATCACTGAGTAGGACCGCCCCCTGGACTAATTTTATTATTTGAACACCCTGGTGCTTATGAGTCCAGGGGGCGGTCCTGCTCAGTGATTGGCACACACAGTCAAACAGGGAAGAGTGTCAATCACTGAGTAGGACCGCCCACTGGACTATATTTCCTTCTCTGATATCCCTGGTGTTTATATGCTTATAAATTGTATTAAATCTTTTCCAACAAACCCGCCTGTCATTCAGCTCGGCTCCTCCTCCTCATCACCAGACCATCCACAGATCGCACTACATGTACAATGTGACCGATCCTCCGTTTTATGTATACAGCTCAGTGTATTTGCTCGGCAGTGAAGCTGATCTGACTACACAGGGTTTTGTTTGTAGTCTGTTACCATGGAGACACATAGAAACTATTGACAAAACACAGTTCTAGAACTCTTAGTGACAGTTTTCCTCCCTCAATGGGTGGGCACTGCAGATCCCTTAATACATTTATTATTTTGTCAATGAGTCTTTGTAGTTAACCCCTTCCTGGAGTGGTTTGCTTTCGGAATGAGTCGCCCACCAGGGTCACCCTTAAAAAAAAAACATTCCGTAGGGTCCATGTTGTCCATGCTTTATTACACGTCAGTACCCGGCGGTGGCATCTGGCGGTGTGCGGGCTTTCCTGGCACTGTTAGGCGGTGTGGTATTGATTTGCAAGCAAGAGCTGCTTCACATTAGGATTGCAGCGCCAGCACACTGCACCCATGTGTCAGTACAGATAGGCCTCTTCCTTTCATCTCTTGATGTGTGTTCCCCTCACACCAGCACATAAGCTCTCCGTCTGCTGCACACAGCACAGCGCTTTCAGCTCTGGAGCTGCTCTCATGTTTGCTCAGCCTCCACCAGGCCCCCTGAGTCTCTGGGAAGCAAAGTGAACTTTCACCCTGGCAGGAATTTCAGGCGGCCTAAACCCCCCCCCCCCAGCCTCCCCCATGACATCAGCGGGACCGGCAGCTGCATGCCTGCAACTAAAAGCCCGAGCGAAGAATGGGGGGCTCTCACCGTCTACACCGAGCGAAGAATGGGGGGCTCTCACCGTCTACACCGAGCGAAGGATGGGGGGCTCTGACCGTCTACACCGAGCGAAGGATGGGGGGCTCTCACCGTCTACACCGAGCGAAGGATGGGGGGCTCTGACCGTCTACACCGAGCGAAGGATGGGGGGCTCTCACCGTCTACACCGAGCGAAGGATGGGGGCTCTCACCGTCTACACCGAGCGAAGGGTGGGGGGCTCTCACCGTCTACACCGAGCGAAGGATGGGGGGCTCTCACCGTCTACACCGAGCGAGGGATGGGGGGCTCTCACCGTCTATACCGAACGAAGGATGGGGGGCTCTCACCGTCTACACCGAGCGAGGGATGGGGGGCTCTCACCGTCTATACCGAACGAAGGATGGGGGGCTCTCACCGTCTACACCGAGCGAGGGATGGGGGGCTCTCACCGTCTACACCGAGCAAGGGATGGGGGGCTCTCACCGTCTACACCGAGCGAGGGATGGGGGGCTCTCACTGTCTACACCGAGCGAGGGATGGGGGGCTCTCACCGTCTACACCGAGCAAGGGATGGGGGGCTCTCACCGTCTACACCGAGCGAGGGATGGGGGGCTCTCACTGTCTACACCGAGCGAGGGATGGGGGGCTCTCACCGTCTACACCGAGCGAGGGATGGGGGGCTCTCACTGTCTACACCGAGCGAGGGATGGGGGGCTCTCACCGTCTACACCGAGCGAGGGATGGGGGGCTCTCACCGTCTACACCGAGCGAGGGATGGGGGGCTCTCACCGTCTACACTGAGCGAAGGATGGGGGGCTCTCACTGTCTACACTGAGCGAGGGATGGGGGGCTCTCACCGTCTACACTGAGCGAAGGATGGGGGGCTCTCACCGTCTACACTGAGCGAAGGATGGGGGGCTCTCACCGTCTACACCGAGCGAGGGATGGGGGGCTCTCACCGTCTACACCGAGCGAGGGATGGGGGGCTCTCACCGTCTACACCGAGCGAGGGATGGGGGGCTCTCACCGTCTACACTGAGCGAGGGATGGGGGGCTCTCACCGTCTACACCGAGCGAGGGATGGGGGGCTCTCACCGTCTACACTGAGCGAAGGATGGGGGGCTCTCACCGTCTACACTGAGCGAGGGATGGGGGGCTCTCACTGTCTACACTGAGCGAGGGATGGGGGGCTCTCACTGTCTACACCGAGCGAGGGATGGGGGGCTCTCACTGTCTACACTGAGCGAGGGATGGGGGGCTCTCACTGTCTACACCGAGCGAGGGATGGGGGGCTCTCACCGTCTACACCGAGCGAGGGATGGGGGGCTCTCACCGTCTACACCGAGCGAGGGATGGGGGGCTCTCACCGTCTACACCGAGCAAGGGATGGGGGGCTCTCACCGTCTACACCGAGCGAGGGATGGGGGGCTCTCACTGTCTACACCGAGCGAGGGATGGGGGGCTCTCACCGTCTACACCGAGCGAGGGATGGGGGGCTCTCACTGTCTACACCGAGCGAGGGATGGGGGGCTCTCACTGTCTACACTGAGCGAGGGATGGGGGGCTCTCACTGTCTACACCGAGCGAGGGATGGGGGGCTCTCACCGTCTACACTGAGCGAGGGATGGGGGGCTCTCACCGTCTACACCGAGCGAGGGATGGGGGGCTCTCACCGTCTACACTGAGCGAAGGATGGGGGGCTCTCACCGTCTACACTGAGCGAGGGATGGGGGGCTCTCACTGTCTACACTGAGCGAGGGATGGGGGGCTCTCACTGTCTACACCGAGCGAGGGATGGGGGGCTCTCACTGTCTACACCGAGCGAGGGATGGGGGGCTCTCACTGTCTACACTGAGCGAGGGATGGGGGGCTCTCACCGTCTACACCGAGCGAGGGATGGGGGGCTCTCACCGTCTACACCGAGCGAGGGATGGGGGGCTCTCACCGTCTACACCGAGCGAGGGATGGGGGGCTCTCACTGTATACACCGAGCGAGGGATGGGGGGCTCTCACTGTCTACACTGAGCGAGGGATGGGGAGCTCTCACCGTCTACACTGAGCGAAGGATGGGGGGCTCTCACCGTCTACACTGAGCGAAGGATGGGGGGCTCTCACTGTCTACACCGAGCGAGGGATGGGGGGGCTCTCACCGTCTACACCGAGCGAGGGATGGGGGGCTCTTACTGTCTACACCGAGCGAGGGATGGGGGGCTCTCACCGTCTACACCGAGCGAGGGATGGGGGGCTCTCACCGTCTGCACCGAGCGAGGGATGGGGGGCTCTCACCATCTACACCGAGCAAGGGATGGGGGGCTCTCACTGTCTACACCGAGCGAGGGATGGGGGGCTCTCACTGTCTACACCGAGCGATGGATGGGGGGCTCTCACCGTCTACACCGAGCGAGGGATGGGGGGCTCTCACCGTCTACACCGAGCGATGGATGGGGGGCTCTCACCGTCTACACCGAGCGAGGGATGGGGGGCTCTCACTGTCTACACCGAGCAAATGTCGTCCTCATAAACTGCTGTACTGGCAAGTCCTGCTCGTCATCAGCCGCAGTGGTGCTGCTCAGTGGCGTAAGCAGAGTCTGATGGGCCCCGGGGCAATATTATGGTCTGCCCCCCATTCCCACCCCCCTGCATGGTGGTCAGATATTCAGGCCCTTGTAGCTTTCTAACTCCTATAAAGGCTGATGTGTTGGTCCTCACCTTTTTTACGTTGTAGTGTCCCCCATCCTGTACTATTGTGTGTTATCCTGGGCCCAAACTGATATGTGTCCCCATCCTAAGCCCATCCTGGTATATATGTCCCCATCCTAGGCCCATCCTGGTATATATGTCCCCATCCTAGGCCCATCCTGGTATATATGTCCCCATCCTAGGCCCATCCTGGTATATATGTCCCCATCCTAGGCCCATCCTGGTATATATGTCCCCATCCTAGGCCCATCCTGGTATATATGTCC
Source organism: Allobates femoralis (assembly GCA_033576535.1). NCBI lineage: Eukaryota > Metazoa > Chordata > Amphibia > Anura > Aromobatidae > Allobates > Allobates femoralis. The sequence continues at coordinate 8,471,779 of JARQOC010000008.1, forward strand.
CCATCCTCGTATATATGTACCCATCCTAAGCCCATCCTGGTATATATGTCCCCATCCTGGTATATATGTCCCCATCCTAAGCCCATCCTGGTATATATGTCCCCATCCTAGGCCCATCCTGGTATATATGTCCCCATCCTAGGCCCATCCTGGTATATATGTCCCCATCCTAGGCCCATCCTGGTATATATGTCCCACATCCTCGTATATATGTCCCCATCCTAAGCCCATCCTGGTATATATGTCCCCATCCTAGGCCCATCCTGGTATATATGTCCCCATCCTAGGCCCATCCTGGTATATATGTCCCCATCCTAGGCCCATTCTGGTATATATGTCCCCATCCTGGTATATATGTCCCCATCCTAAGCCCATCCTGGTATATATGTCCCCATCCTAGGCCCATTCTGGTGTAATGTCCCCATCCTAGGCCTATCCTTGTGTCTATGTCTCCCACCATGGTATATATATCCCCCATACTGGTATATATGTCTCCCTTCCTGGTACATATGCCGTCATTCTGGTTTCCGTCTCCTCTCCATTCATTGTCTAGGGGAGCGCTGCTCTTGGGGTTCTCCTATTTAAGCAGTAAGCGCTTCCATTCACTGACTGCAAGCAGAAGAATTGATAATGGCGCCGATCTGCCATCCAGCAGAAGCGCTGGCGCCGGTTGATAATACATTGCAGATGAGCGGCCCCCGGCAGCTGAAGCGTTAACGGCGTTTATGGCCCGGTGGGTTTGGGAGCGCAGCTGTGCTGTCCCGGTCTCTTCCCACACACATGTGGAAACTTCCTTAGTGGTAAACTTCCTGCAGACACAGAGCGCTCACACACAGCGTCCGCGCCCTCCCCACCTCATCCTGTGCAGAGCGAGGTGCCGCAGCAGCCGCTTCATATATGGCGGTAGGTGCCATTCACACGCGTCGCGGTTTTTTGGCTTCTATCTATGGCACAAGGGGACTCGTGAGTCACTTCATTCTTTATGCCTCAGCAATGGTGACAAAAGCTTTCCTCCAGCATACAATGATATACACTGACTCCTGAGCTGCATTCACAATTATGTGGGCTGCAGAGCTGAAATCTCCCAGCAACCCCTGCTTGAAAGATTTACTAAATAAGCTCCTAGGGTTCACAGGGTTCTCATGGATGCTGAACCTGGTGCCTAAATCCACAGAAAAGCTGAGAGCGACCTCATACATGTACCGATAGGAGAGGCCACGAAATCCAATTATAAACAGCGCATGCAGCTCTGGAGTATAATACAGGAGGTAACTCAGGATCAGTAATGTAATGTATGTACACAGTGACTGCACCAGCAGAATAGTGAGTGCAGCTCTGGAGTATAATACAGGAGGTAACTCAGGATCAGTAATGTAATGTATGTACACAGTGACTCCACCAGCAGAATAGTGAGTGCAGCTCTGGAGTATAATACAGGAGGTAACTCAGGATCAGTAATGTAATGTATGTACACAGTGACTGCACCAGCAGAATAGTGAGTGCAGCTCTGGAGTATAATACAGGAGGTAACTCAGGATCAGTAATGTAATGTATGTACACAGTGACTCCACCAGCAGAATAGTGAGTGCAGCTCTGGAGTATAATACAGGAGGTAACTCAGGATCAGTAATGTAATGTATGTACACAGTGACTGCACCAGCAGAATAATGAGTGCAGCTCTGGAGTATAATACAGGAGGTAACTCAGGATCAGTGATGTAATGTATGTACACAGTGACTGCACCAGTAGAATAGTGAGTGCAGCTCTGGAGTATAATACAGGAGGTAACTCAGGATCAGTAATGTAATGTATGTACACAGTGACTGCACCAGCAGAATAGTGAGTGCAGCTCTGGAGTATAATACAGGAGGTAACGCAGGATTAGTAATGTAATGTGTGTACACAGTGACTGCACCAGCAGAATAGTGAGTTCAGCTCTGGAGTATAATACAGGAGGTAACTCAGGATCAGTAATGTAATGTATGTACACAGTGACTGCTCCAGCAGAATAGTGAGTGCAGCTCTGGAGTATAATACAGGAGGTAACTCAGGATCAGTAATGTAATGTATGTACACAGTGACTGCACCAGCAGAATAGTGAGTGCAGCTCTGGAGTATAATACAGGAGGGAACTCAGGATCAGTAATGTATGTACACAGTGACTGCACCAGCAGAATAGTGAGTGCAGCTCTGGAGTATAATACGGGAGGTAACTCAGGATCAGTAATGTAATGTGTGTACACAGTGACTGCACCAGCAGAATAGTGAGTGCAGCTCTGGAGTATAATACAGGAGGTAACTCAGGATCAGTAATGTAATGTATATACACAGTGACTGCACCAGCAGAATAGTGAGTGCAGCTCTGGAGTATAATACAGGAGGTAACTCAGGGTCAGTAATGTAATGTATGTACACAGTGACTGCACCAGCAGAATAGTGAGTGCAGCTCTGGAGTATAATACAGGAGGTAACTCAGGATCAGTAATGTAATGTATGTACACAGTGACCGCACCAGCAGAATAGAGAGTGCAGCTCTGGAGTATAATACAGGAGGTAACTCAGGATTAATAATGTAATTTATGTACACAGTGACTGCACCAGCAGAATAGTGAGTGCAGCTCTGGAGTATAATACAGGAGGTAACTCAGGATCAGTAATGTAATGTATGTACACAGTGACTGCACCAGCAGAATAGTGAGTGCAGCTCTGCAGGATAATACAGGGGGTAACTCAGGATCAGTAATGTAATGTATGTACACAGTGACTGCACCAGCAGAATAGTGAGTGCAGCTCTGGAGTATAATACAGGAGGTAACTCAGGATCAGTAATGTAATGTATGTACACAGTGACTCCACCAGGAGAATAGTGAGTGCAGCTCTGGAGTATAATACAGGAGGTAACTCAGGATCAGTAATGTATGTATGTACACAGTGACTGCACCAGCAGAATAGTGAGTGCAGCTCTGGAGTATAATACAGGAGGTAACTCAGGATCAGTAATGTAATGTATGTACACAGTGACTCCACCAGGAGAATAGTGAGTGCAGCTCTGGAGTATAATAAAGGAGGTAACTCAGGATCAGTAATGTAATGTATGTACACAGTGCCTGCACCAGCAGAATAGTGAGTGCAGCTCTGGAGTATAATACAGGAGGTAACTCAGGATCAGTAATGTAATGTATGTACACAGTGACTGCACCAGCAGAATAGTGAGTGCAGCTCTGGAGTATAATACAGGAGGTAACTCAGGATCAGTAATGTAATGTATGTACACAGTGACTGCACCAGCAGAATAGTGAGTGCAGCTCTGGAGTATAATACAGGAGGTAACTCAGGATCAGTAATGTAATGTATGTACACAGTGACTGCACCAGCAGAATAGTGAGTGCAGCTCTGGAGTATAATACAGGAGGTAACTCAGGATCAGTAATGTAATGTATGTACACAGTGACTGCACCAGCAGAATAGTGAATGCAGCTCTGGAGTATAATACAGGAGGTAACTCAGGATCAGTAATGTAATGTATGTACACAGTGACTGCACCAGCAGAATAGTGAGTGCAGCTCTGGAGTATAATACAGGAGGTAACTCAGGATCAGTAATGTAATGTATGTACACAGTGACTCCACCAGGAGAATAGTGAGTGCAGCTCTGGAGTATAATACAGGAGGTAACTCAGGATCAGTAATGTATGTATGTACACAGTGACTGCACCAGCAGAATAGTGAGTGCAGCTCTGGAGTATAATACAGGAGGTAACTCAGGATCAGTAATGTAATGTATGTACACAGTGACTGCACCAGCAGAATAGTGAGTGCAGCTCTGGAGTATAATACAGGAGGTAACTCAGGATCAGTAATGTAATGTATGTACACAGTGACTGCACCAGGAAATAGTGAGTGCAGCTCTGGAGTATAATACAGGAGGTAACTCAGGATCAGTAATGTATGTATGTACACAGTGACTGCACCAGCAGAATAGTGAGTGCAGCTCTGGAGTATAATACAGGAGGTAACTCAGGATCAGTAATGTAATGTATGTACACAGTGACTGCACCAGCAGAATAGTGAGTGCAGCTCTGGAGTATAATACAGGAGGGAACTCAGGATCAGTAATGTAATGTATGTACACAGTGACTGCACCAGCAGAATAGTGAGTGCAGCTCTGGAGTATAATACAGGAGGTAACTCAGGATCAGTAATGTAATGTATGTACACAGTGACTGCACCAGCAGAATAGTGAGTGCAGCTCTGGAGTATAATACAGGAGGTAACTCAGGATCAGTAATGTAATGTATGTACACAGTGACTGCACCAGCAGAATAGTGAGTGCAGCTCTGGAGTATAATACAGGAGGTAACTCAGGATCAGTAATGTAATGTATGTACACAGTGACTGCACCAGCAGAATAGTGAGTGCAGCTCTGGAGTATAATACAGGAGGTAACTCAGGATCAGTAATGTAATGTATGTACACAGTGACTGCACCAGCAGAATAGTGAGTGCAGCTCTGGAGTATAATACAGGAGGTAATGTGTGTGTGTATATTGTATGAGAGGTTTCCAGTGTGTTTCCCTGCTCTCGCTCGCTCTGCTCCTCTGCTCCGCTGTGTCCTCTAATTAGGATTGTCCCTTTATCTCTTGCAGTGCCTGGAGAAGTTTCCTGTAATTCAGCACTTTAAATTTGGCAGCCTCCTCTCCATTCAGCCTGTCAAGTCCTAAGGATCCCCGGCCGGCGGTGGAGCGGAGACCCTCTGCCCCAGACTGGAGCCCCCTGTCGTCCTCTGTCCTCCTCGTCCATGTTGTCCCATCTACTGGGGAGGATGGGGGGCTGTGGCACTGACCCCTTTTTATTTGAGGGAAGGGGGGGAGAGCGCAGGAGATAGTTAATATTTTGGACTTAGCAGTATAAGTTGGCACTTGCCGCCATGTTTGTATGGGGGATGGGAGGGTCGTTGGTATTTTTGTGGTTAGGACACTTTTTGGGGGGCAGCAGGTGTAATGACCTGGGGTTGGCGACTTCGATGTGACCGTTCGCTTCCCTGCTCTCTCCAATAAGGAGGCCGTCCTGTGTAGACATGATGGTTTAACTTCAATTTGGCCTGCACAAAGGGTTAATATCAATAAAATCTTAAGACTCTGGAGTTTTATTTCATTGTGCTCCTTTTATTTGCGCTTTTTGTTTTCTTTTATACATTTAAAAGGGACAAAGCTGCAGTACCCGACCCGGCCACTACTAAACATGCGGCGCTGTGTGAGGAGCTGATCCTGGAAAACCCCTTTAAAAGGGAAATGGCTTTATGGACAATTTAAAGTTGTTGTTTTTTTTCCAGTTTTAGGCAAATTAATTGAGACCCTCTTGTGATGACCAGGCCCTCTCCATGATCCTGAGCTCCATGGTCATTGGCTGGTGGACACGGGCGGTGCACACTTACTCTGACGGTACTTGAAACGCTCTTGAGATGACCAGGCCCTCTCCATGATCCTGAGGTCCTTGGTCGATGGCCACTGGCACCGGGCGGTGCACACTTACTCTGCCGGCACTTGAGACCCTCTTGAGATGACTAGGCCCTCTCCATGATCCTGAGCTCCATGGTCATTGGCTAGCGGATCCGGGCGGTGCACACTTACACTGCCGGCACTTGAGACCCTTTTGAGATGACCAGGCCCTCTCCATGATCCTGAGGTCCATGGTTATTGGCTGGTGGACCCGGGCGGTGCACACTTACTCTCCTGGCACTTGAGATGCTCTTGAGATGACCAGGCCCTCTCCATGATCCTGAGGTCATTGGTCAATGGCCACTGGAACAGGGTATTGCAACACTTACTCTCCTGCTACTTGAGACCCTCTTGTGTTTGACCAGGCCCTCTCCATGATCCTGAGCTCCATGGTCATTGGCTGGCGGACATGGGCGGTGCACACTTACTCTGCCGGCACTTGAGACTCTCTTGAGATGACCAGGCCCTCTCCATGATCCATGGTCATTGGCTGGCGGACATGGGCGGTGCACACTTACTCAGCCGGCACTTGAGACTCTCTTGAGATGACCAGGCCCTCTCCATGATCCTGAGCTCCATGGTCATTGGCTGGTGGACACGGGCGGTGCACACTTACTCTGCCGGCACTTGAGACCCTCTTGAGATGACCAGGCCCTCTCCATGATCCTGAGGTCCTTGGTCGATGGCCACTAGAACCGGGCGGTGCACACTTACTCTGCCGGCACTTGAGAGCCTCTTGTGATGACCAGGCCCTCTCCATGAGCCTGAGGTCCTTGGTCGATGGCTGGTGGACACGGGCGGTGCACACTTACTCTGCCGGCACTTGAGACCCTCTTGAGATGACCAGCCACTATCATGCAGGTCCTTGGTCGGAGTGATGGAACCCCTTAAACGAAATGGCTTATGGCACATTTAATTGTTGCCGTAGCAAATATGAGACCCTTTTGTGATGACCAGGCCCTCTCCATGATCCTGAGCTCCATGGTCATTGGCTGGCGGACAAGGGCGGTGCACACTTACTCTGATGGTACTTGAAACGCTCTTGAGATGACCAGGCCCTCTCCATGATCCTGAGGTCCTTGGTCGATGGCCACTGGAACTGGGCGGTGCACACTTACTCTGCCGGCACTTGAGACCCTCTTGATGATGACCTAGGCCCTCTCCATGATCCTGAGCTCCATGGTCATTGGCTAGCGGATCCGGCGGTGACACTTACTCTGCCGGCGCTTGAGACCCTTTTGAGATGACCAGGCCCTCTCCATGATCCTGAGCTCCATGGTTATTGGCTGGTGGACCCGGGCGGTGCACACTTACTCTGACTGGCACTTGAGACCTCTTGTGATGACCAGGCCCTCGCCATGATCCTGAGCTCCATGGTCATTGGCTGGGGATCCCGGGCGGTGCTACACTTACTCTGCGGCGTATGAGACCCTTTTGAGATGACCAGGCCCTCGCCATGATCCTGAGCTCCATGGTTATTGGCTGGTGGACCCGGGCGGTGCACACTTACTCTCCGGAATTGAGAGCCTCTTGAGATACCAGGCCCTCTCCATGATCCTGAGCTCCATGGTCTCTGGCTGGTGGACCCGGGCGGTGCACACTTCTTCTGTCATTGTTCCGGGGGCATCTTGTGATGGTCAGACTCTCTTCATGATCCTGAAGACCTTAGTTGTGGCAGCTAGACCTAGACTGTGCACACTTTCACTTGTCTTGTGATGACCAGGTCTCTCCATGATCCTAAGGTCCTTAGTCATTGGCAGCCAGACCCGGGCAGTGCACACTTCCTTGACAGCATTCGAGAACCTCTTGTGATGACCACACTCTCTGTGATCCTGAGGTCCTTAGTTGGTGGCAGTTGGATCCGGGCAGTGCACACTTCCTCTGCCGGCACTCGAGTGCATCGTCTGATGACCAGGCTCTCTCCATGATCCTAGGGTACATGGTCAATGGCTGCTAACCCGTGTAGTGCACTCGATCTCCTCTACAACCTTTGTCATCCTCCCGAGGGGCCCCTCCTTGTGGATATTTAACACCAAGACCCTTTCCTCCATTGTCCTTCGAGGGTTCCTTGGTTGTGGCAGCCCAGTGACCGAAAACGAACCCGGCCCGGAGGATGCACACCTATATCCCCTCTGCACTCTGCTGGCACTCGAGTGCCTCTTATGCTGACCAAGACCTCTCTCATAATCCTGGTCTCAATTGTCAAAGTTCGCCGGACCTGGGACACTTCCTCTCGTCTTGTGCTGACCAGGCCCTCTCCATGATCCTGGGTCCTTGGTGGCAACCAGAGCCAGGCAATGCACCTACGGTCTCCTCTGTGACCGGTTGACGCATATTCCCAGGGGAGTACCTCTTCGTGATTGGACCAGGCCCTCTCCATTATCCTGAGGTCATTGGTTAGTGGCAGCTGGACCCAGGCGTGCTCTTTCCACTCGTCTTGTGATGACCAGGCCCTCTCCATGATCCTGAGGTCATTGGTTAGTGGCAGCTGGACCCGGGCGTGCCTTCCACTCGTCTTGTGATGACCAGGCCCTCTCCATGATCCTGAGGTCATTGGTTAGTGGCAGCTGGACCTGGGCTGTCCCTCTTTCCACTCGTCTTGTGATGACCAGGCCCTCTCCATGATCCTGAGGTCATTGGTTAGTGCAGCTGGACCTCGGGCCGTGCTCCTTCCACTCGTCTTGTGATGACCAGGCCCTCTCCATGATCCTGAGGTCATTGGTTAGTGGCAGCTGGACGCGGGCTGTGCTTTTCCACTCGTCTTGTGATGACCAGGCCCTCTCCATGAACCTGAGGTCATTGGTTAGTGGCAGCTGGACCCGGGCCGTGCTCCTTTCCACTCGTCTTGTGATGACCATCAGGCAAGCGGCAGGACAGCGCCCCTACTTCCATGTATCCTGGGTCATTGTTTAGTCGGGCAGAGTACACCCCCGGCACGTGCGTGACAGCCTCTCCATATCTGTCATTGGTTACAGTGACCAGCGGCACCTTCCCATCCTATGAATCCTGATGAGGTCATTGGTTAGTGGCAGCTGGACCCGGGCTGTGCTCTTTCCACTCGTCTTGTGATGACCAGGCCCTCTCCATGATCCTGAGGTCATTGGTTAGTGGCAGCTGGACCCGGGCCGTTCACCCTTCCACTCGTCTTGTGATGACCAGGCCCTCTCCATGATCCTGAGGTCATTGGTTAGTGGCAGCTGGACCGGGCTGTGCTCTTTCTACTCGTCTTGTGATCACCAGGCCCTCTCCATTATCCTGAGGTCATTGGTTAGTGGCAGCTGGACCCGGGCGTGCACCCTTTCCCCCCATATCTGTCATTGTTGTGATGACCTTCACGTCGCCGGCCTCTCCATGATCCTGGGCCCTTGGTTAGTGGCAGCTGGACCCGGGCTGTGCCCTTTACTCGTTTTGTGATGACCAGGCCCTCTCCATGATCCTGAGGTCATTGGTTAGTGGCAGCTGGACCCGGGCCGTGCCCTTTCACTCGTCTTGTGATGACCAGGCCCTCTCCATGATCCTGAGGTCATTGGTTAGTGGCAGCTGGACCCAGGCGTGCACCTTTCCACTCGTCTTGTGATGACCAGGCCCTCTCCATGATCCTGAGGTCATTGGTTAGTGGCAGCTGGACCCGGGCGTGCACCCTTCCACTCGTCTTGTGATGACCAAGGCCCTCTCCATGATCATGGGCTCCGTGGTTGATGGCCACCAGATTCGGGCAGTAGACCCTTCCTCTGCCGGTACTTAAATGCCTCTTGCGATGTCCAGGCGCTCTCCATGATTCCGGGATGGTAACATTTCCCAGTAGAAGAACTTTTTGCCCTTTTAGTTTTGTAAATCTCCCCCACCATATCAGTGTAGATCATCCCCCCCATACACATTAGACAAAAGCCATCCAAAAGCACTGATAAAGGTGGGATGCAATAGTTACAAACCCTCAGCTGTGATCAGGATGAGGATATTTTTGTTGACATGCAGAGATCCTGACAATGGAGATTGCCCTGACGCGGTGTGGGGTTCTCGCCACGCTCATAAGCCGGTGATATTTGCTCTTTAGGAATTGCAGGACTGGTATTTCCCTTGTAAAAAATTGGGATTGCAAGTTGGCGAGCTGCGCTCCATCCTGCAGGACTCCCCATTGTTACCCTGTAGGAGCCATCAGCACAGAATACAGACGCGGAGACGCTCCCGACACGAGGCTGCCATGATGTGACGCAGAAAACCTGACAGTAGACGGGTTCCCTTCCCGGGCGCCCCACTAATTCCTACACGTCTCACTACACACGCGGGATGTGGGGGGCCGTGACGGGGTTAGTTGCTGATCAATCACCGGCAAAGCTCCAATATCTGACAATCCAGGAGGAATCTGTCAGACGCCATCTTTACAGAGGGATAGGGTACGTAGGACGGCATGGGGCGGCCAACTGAGCAGTCAGACTGTATATAATGTGCACTGCGCTGCTTCCTCTGCCGATCACCGGGCTACAGCCCTCAGCATTGTCCTCAATGGGGAGAAATACAGGCAGATACATATCCATCATGCAGGAGTCTGATTGGCTCCAAACTGATTCTGCAGCTGGAAAATGACCCCAAACATCCAGTCAATGTCATTAAGAACCAATGTCATAGCTAGAGTGTGATGGGCCCCGCTACAGAATGTGGATCTGCCTATCTCTCCCCGCCTCGCCCATTGGTCAGGGGTATGGGTCCTTCTGGCGGTCTGAATACTAATTTAAAAAAAATGCTTCTCCCTTCACTATGTAGTAATGTCCCCCATCCTGGTATATATGTCCCCATCCTGGTATATATGTCCCCATCCTGGTATATATGTCTCCATCCTGGTATGTATGTCCCCATCCTGGAATATATGTCCCCATCCTGGTATATGTGGGCCTCATCCTGTTATATATTACCCACAGTCTGTGTCCCATCCTGGTATACATGTTCCCCATTGTGATAAATATGACCCCCATTCTTGTAATATATCCCCCATCCTGGTATATATGGCCTCATCCTGGTATATATATCCCCATCCTGGCATATATGATCCTCCATCTTGGTAGATATGTCAAAGTCTAGTATACATGTTCCCATCATGATATTTATGTCCCCATCCTTGTATATATCCCCATCATGGTATATATGGCCTCATCCTGGTATATATATCCCCATCCTGGCATATGATCCTCCATCTTGGTAGATTTTGTCGACAAGTCCTAGTATACATGTTCCCCATCATGATATTTATGTCCCCCATCCTTGTATATATCCCCATCATGGTATATATGGTTCTTTATCCTGGTATATGTGTCTCCCATTCTGGTATATATATCCCCAATCCTGGTATATATGGTCCTCATTCTGGTATATATTTCTTCCATCTTGGTATATCTGTCCCCATCCTAATATATATGTCCCCCATTCTGGTATATATGTCTCCATTCTAGTATTTATGGTCCTCCTCCTAGTCTATATATATCCCCTATCCTGGTGTATATGGCCCTCCTTCTAGTGTAGATATCCCCCATCCGGATATATATGGCCCTCCTCCTAGTATATATATCCCTCATCCGGTATATATATTCCTCATCCGGATATATATGGCCCTCCTCCTAGTATATATATCCCTCATCCTGGTATATATGGTCCTCCTCCTAGTATATATATCCCTCATCCTGGTATATATGTCCCCATTCTGTCTCTAAAGAATTATTTAAAAAAACAAAGAACCGTCCTACTCCCCTTCCCTCCGCTCCCACATCACCCGCTGTCTTCTGCAGTCAGCGCACAGTGGCTGGCAGTTGGCATCGGAGCGCGCACCATGGCGGATGATGTCACTGTCGTGTACTGCCCCCCGTCATGGTACAGCCGACGTCAGCTGTCGGCCACTCTTTGGCTGGGAGCGTGTATTGCAGTGCGGGGACCCGACAAGTCTCTGTGCCGCGAAGCTTTGCACCTGGATAAGATGCACGTCTGGCTGAAGTAGGCGCTGGGGTGTGAGGGCTCCGCAATATGTGGTCATCACCTTTTGCCTTCATCACTTCTTGCACTTGCACAAAGTCAGGGATTTTGTAGGATCATTAGGTGTCATGAGTAACCAATTCTACCAAACAGGTGATTATGATCATGATAGGTTGGAACACAGAGAAACAGCTGTGTAGGAGGATGTAAACGGGTGAGGAACAGACAAACCCCTACAAAAGGTGAGGTTGTGGAAGACAGGTAGTTATACTGCATCAGCAAGGTCTCTCCCTGGTCAAGATTTCACAGTAAATGGTTTTTTTTCTAATTGTGCCGTTCATGGACTTTTGAAGAAGCCTCAAGAGATGGGCAACGTTGAGAACTGTCGAAAATTGGTCGGCCAAGGAAACTTAGTGCAACAGATGAGACTCCTTAAAAATTGGAAGATAACAACCAATATGGCCGCCCTCAGGATGATGACGACCAATATGGCCACCCGCAGGATGATGACGACCAATATGGCCACCCGCAGGATGATGAAAACCAATATGACCGCCCGCAGGATGATGACGACCAATATGGCCACCCGCAGGATGATGACGACCAATATGGCCGCCCGCAGGATGATGAAAACCAATATGGCCACCCGCAGGATGATGACGACCAATATGGCCGCCCGCAGGATGATGAAAACCAATATGACCGCCCGCAGGATGATGACGACCAATATGGCCGCCCGCAGGATGATGACAACTAATATGACCGCCCGCAGGATGATGACGACCATATGGCCGCCCGCAGGATGATGACAACCAATATGGCCGCCCGCAGAACGATGACAACCAATATGGCCGCCCTCAGGACGATGACAACCAATATGGCCGCCCGCAGGATGATACAATCAATATGGCTGCCCGCAGGATGATAACAATCAATATGGCCGCCCACAGGATGATGACAACCTATATGGCCGCCCTCAGGATGATGACAAACCAATATGGCCGCTCTCAGGATGATAACAACCAATATGGCCGCCCTCAGGATGATAACAACCAATATGGCCGCCCGCAGGATGATGACAAACCAATATGGCCACCCGCAGGATGATGACAACCAATATGGCCACCCTCAGGATGATGACAACCAATATGGTCGCCCGCAGGATGATGACAACAATATGGCCACCCGAAGGATGATGACAACCAATATGGCCGCCCGCAGGATGATGACAACCAATATAGCCGCCCGCAGAACGATGACAACCAATATGGCCGCCCTCAGGACGATGACAACCAATATGGCCGCCCGCAGGATGATGACAACCTATATGGCTGCCCGCAGGATGATGACAACCTATATGGCTGCCCGCAGGATGATGACAACCTATATGGCTGCCCGCAGGATGATAACAATCGATATTGCCGCCCACAGGATGATGACAACCAATATGGCCGCCCACAGGATGATGACAACCAATATGGCCGCCCTCAGGATGATGACAACCAATATGGCCGCCCTCAGGATGATGACAAACCAATATGGCCGCCCTCAGGATGATGACAACCAATATGGCCGCCCTCAGGATGATGACGACCAATATGGCCGCCCGCAGGATTATGACAACCAATATGGCCGCCCGCAGGATGATGACAACCAATATGGCCGCCCGCAGGATGATGACAACCAATATGGCGCCCGCAGGGGTTGTCGCTCAGCTTCTATAACTGCCCAACTACTGTATTTCAATGAAAAGTTGTTTTTTTTTTTGCAGTCGTCTGACATTCAGGTCAATGAATAACCATCAGGAACACACGGCTCACACAGCTCTTCACAGTTCCTACCGTTAACCTAAACAAATAATAAGTTAGAAGAGCAGCAAAAGTGACGAAATCTTGAAATATAGGAGCAAAGTCCATATTAGCAAATCTGTGAGGTCATTTACAACGGTGGGAGCAACCAGACAAAGAGCTGAACTCATGGACTGAGAGAGATCATATGGTAAAGTGATGGTCTACAGAGAGTGTGGAAGGCTTATCTAATTAATAAGCCTGTATTATACTCCAGAGCTGCACTCACTATTCTGCTGGTGCAGTCACTGTGTACATACATTACATTACTGATCCTGAGTTACCTCCTGTATTATACTCCAGAGCTGCACTCACTATTCTGCTGGTGCAGTCACTGTGTACATACATTACATTACTGATCCTGAGTTACCTCCTGTATTATACTCCAGAGCTGCACTCACTATTCTGCTGGTGCAGTCACTGTGTACATACATTACATTACTGATCCTGAGTTACCTCCTGTATTATACTCCAGACTGCACTCACTATTCTGCTGGTGCAGTCACTGTGTACATACATTACTGATCCTGAGTTACCTCCTGTATTATACTCCAGAGCTGCACTCACTATTCTGCTGGTGCAGTCACTGTGTACATACATTACATTACTGATCCTGAGTTACCTCCTGTATTATACTCCAGAGCTGCGCTCACTATTCTGCTGGTGCAGTCACTGTGTACATACATTACATTACTGATCCTGAGTTACCTCCTGTATTATCTCCAGAGCTGCACTCACTATTCTGCTGGTGCAGTCACTGTGTACATACATTACTGATCCTGAGTTACCTCCTGTATTATACTCCAGAGCTGCACTCACTATTCTGCTGGTGCAGTCACTGTGTACATACATTACATTACTGATCCTGAGTTACCTCCTGTATTATACTCCAGAGCTGCACTCACTATTCTGCTGGTGCAGTCACTGTGTACATACATTTACTGATCCTGAGTTACCTCCTGTATTATACTCCAGAGCTGCACTCACTATTCTGCTGGTGCAGTCACTGTGTACATACATTACATTACTGATCCTGAGTTACCTCCTGTATTATACTCCAGAGCTGCACTCACTATTCTGCTGGTGCAGTCACTGTGTACATACATTACATTACTGATCCTGAGTTACCTCCTGTATTATACTCCAGAGCTGCACTCACTATTCTGCTGGTGCAGTCACTGTGTACATACATTACATTACTGATCCTGAGTTACCTCCTGTATTATACTCCAGAGCTGCACTCACTATTCTGCTGGTGCAGTCACTGTGTACATACATTACATTACTGATCCTGAGTTACCTCCTGTATTATACTCCAGAGCTGCACTCACTATTCTGCTGGTGCAGTCACTGTGTACATACATTGCATTACTGATCCTGAGTTACCTCCAGTATTATACTCCAGAGCTGCACTCACTATTCTGCTGGTGCAGTCACTGTGTACATACATTACTGATCCTGAGTTACCTCCTGTATTATACTCCAGAGCTGCACTCACTATTCTGCTGGTGCAGTCACTGTGTACATACATTACATTACTGATCCTGAGTTACCTCCTGTATTATACTCCAGAGCTGCGCTCACTATTCTGCTGGTGCAGTCACTGTGTACATACATTACATTACTGATCCTGAGTTACCTCCTGTATTATACTCCAGAGCTGCACTCACTATTCTGCTGGTGCAGTCACTGTGTACATACATTACATTACTGATCCTGAGTTACCTCCTGTATTATACTCCAGAGCTGCACTCACTATTCTGCTGGTGCAGTCACTGTGTACATACATTACATTACTGATCCTGAGTTACCTCCTGTATTATACTCCAGAGCTGCACTCACTATTCTGCTGGTGCAGTCACTGTGTACATACATTACTGATCCTGAGTTACCTCCTGTATTATACTCCAGAGCTGCACTCACTATTCTGCTGGTGCAGTCACTGTGTACATACATTACATTACTGATCCTGAGTTACCTCCTGTATTATACTCCAGAGCTGCGCTCACTATTCTGCTGGTGCAGTCACTGTGTACATACATTACATTACTGATCCTGAGTTACCTCCTGTATTATACTCCAGAGCTGCACTCACTATTCTGCTGGTGCAGTCACTGTGTACATACATTACTGATCCTGAGTTACCTCCTGTATTATACTCCAGAGCTGCACTCACTATTCTGCTGGTGCAGTCACTGTGTACATACATTACATTACTGATCCTGAGTTACCTCCTGTATTATACTCCAGAGCTGCACTCACTATTCTGCTGGTGCAGTCACTGTGTACATACATTACTGATGCTGAGTTACCTCCTGTATTGTACTCCAGAGCTGCACTCACTATTCTGCTGGTGCAGTCACTGTGTACATACATTACATTACTGATCATGAGTTACCTCCTGTATTATACTCCAGAGCTGCACTCACTATTCTGCTGGTGCAGTCACTGTGTACATACATTACATTACTGATCCTGAGTTACCTCCTGTATTGTACTCCAGAGCTGCACTCACTATTCTGCCGGTGCAGTCACTGTGTACATACATTACATTACTGATCCTGAGTTACCTCCTGTATTGTACTCCAGAGCTGCACTCACTATTCTGCCGGTGCAGTCACTGTGTACATACATTACATTACTGATCCTGAGTTCCCTCCTGTATTATACTCCAGAGCTGCACTCACTATTCTGCCGGTGCAGTCACTGTGTACATACATTACATTACTGATCCTGAGTTCCCTCCTGTATTATACTCCAGAGCTGCACTCACTATTCTGCTGGTGCAGTCACTGTGTACATACATTACATTACTGATCCTGAGTTACCTCCTGTATTATACTCCAGAGCTGCACTCACTATTCTGCTGGTGCAGTCACTGTGTACATACATTACATTACTGATCCTGAGTTACCTCCTGTATTATACTCCAGAGCTGCACTCACTATTCTGCTGGTGCAGTCACTGTGTACATACATTACATTACTGATCCTGAGTTACCTCCTGTATTATACTCCAGAGCTGCACTCACTATTCTGCTGGTGCAGTCACTGTGTACATACATTACTGATCCTGAGTTACCTCCTGTATTATACTCCAGAGCTGCACTCACTATTCTGCTGGTGCAGTCACTGTGTACATACATTACATTACTGATCCTGAGTTACCTCCTGTATTATACTCCAGAGCTGCACTCACTATTCTGCTGGTGCAGTCACTGTGTACATACATTACATTACTGATCCTGAGGTACCTCCTGTATTATACTCCAGAGCTGCACTCACTATTCTGCTGGTGCAGACTCTACAGTATATAATAGATGTGGTCACTTTATGGATTGAATTACTGATATAAAGTCACTTTGTGGTGATCTTCTCATTCATTGAGATGCCCCTGTGTATATATATATACTGTATATGTGTGTATGTATCTAGTTGGAACATGGTGTATGGCGGCTCAGCCTCTGTAGATGAATCCCCCCCAAACGTTGGCGCTCCCTCCTCGCCAGACACCCTCTAACTGTCACTTCCTGAGCCGCGCAGCTGTACTGCAGCATTGTAAACACAGCATAGCCCCGAGCTAGCGAGAAAACCCCGATGATTGCTAGGACGCACAGCCAGGCACAGCATTATCATCTCTTCCCGTATGTTCGGCGCCGTTCACCACCAACATTCCACTTTTCCTTTGGATATAGAGATGCATTAACTATATTACATTACAGCTAGGGGCTGTATGAATGTATCTGAAACCTCACCTGCAATACCAGACTCAGCCCATGGTCATGGGGGCGCTGTTTCTAACGCTTTTTGTCATCCAGTTGTTTCATGAAGTAATATATATATATATATAGAGGTGTTATCAGTCATTGTACATGAGGAGGAGGAGGTGAGCTGTGATATCATCTATTGTGAATGGTGGAACCTGTGTTATCTCCTGTATATAGAGGTGTTATCAGTCATTATACAGGAGGAGGAGGTGAGCTGTGATATCACCTATTGTGAATGGTGGATCCTGTGTGATCTACTGTATATAGAGGTGTTATCAGTCATTGTACAGGAGGAGGAGGTGAGCTGTGATATCATCTATTGTGAATGGTGGATCCTGTGTTATCTACTGTATATAGAGGTGTTATCAGTCATTGTACAGGAGGAGGAGGTGAGCTGTGATATCACCTATTGTGAATGGTGGATCCTGTGTGATCTACTGTATATAGAGGTGTTATCAGTCATTGTACAGGAGGAGGTGAGCTGTGATATCGTCTATTGTGAATGGTGGATCCTGTGTTATCTACTGTATATAGAGGTGTTATCAGTCATTGTACAGGGGGAGGAGGTGAGCTGTGATATCACCTATTGTGAATGGTGGATGCTGTGTTATCTACTGTATATAGAGGTGTTATCAGTCATTGTACAGGAGGAGGAGGTGAGCTGTGATATCACCTATTGTGAATGGTGGATCCTGTGTTACCTACTGTATATAGAGGTGTAATCAGTCATTGTACAGGAGGGGGTGAGCTGTGATATCACCTATTGTGAATGGTGGATCCTGTGTTATCTACTGTATATAGAGGTGTTATCAGTCATTGTACAGGAGGGGGTGAGCTGTGATATCACCTATTGTGAATGGTGGATCCAGTGTTATCTACTGTATACAGAGGTGTTATCAGTCATTGTACAGGAGGAGGTGAGC
Organism: Allobates femoralis; assembly: GCA_033576535.1. Classification (NCBI taxonomy): domain Eukaryota; kingdom Metazoa; phylum Chordata; class Amphibia; order Anura; family Aromobatidae; genus Allobates; species Allobates femoralis. The sequence goes on from JARQOC010000008.1 coordinate 8,489,769, forward strand.
TGTGATATCATCTATTGTGAATGGTGGATCCTGTGTTATCTACTGATATAGAGGTGTTATCAGTCATTGTACAGGAGGAGGTGAGCTGTGATATCATCTATTGTGAATGGCGGATCCTGTGTTATCTACTGTATATAGAGGTGTTATCAGTCATTATACAGGAGGAGGAGGTGAGCTGTGATATCACCTATTGTGAATGGTGGATCCTGTGTTATCTACTATATATAGAGGTATTATCAGTCATTGTACAGGAGGAGGTGAGCTGTGATATCACCTATTGTGAATGGTGGATCCTGTGTCATCTACTGTATATAGAGGTGTTATCAGTCATTGTACAGGAGGGGTGAGCTGTGATATCACCTATTGTGAATGGTGGATCCTGTGTTATCTACTGTATATAGAGGTGTTATCAGTCAGTGTACAGGAGGAGGAGTGAGCTGTGATATCACCTATTGTGAACGGTGGATCCTGTGTGATCTACTATATATAGAGGTGTTATCAGTCATTGTACAGGAGGAGGAGGTGAGCTGTGATATCACCTATTGTGAATGGTGGATCCTGTGTTATCTACTGTATATAGAGGTGTTATCAGTCATTGTACAGGAGGAGGAGGTGAGCTGTGATGTCACCTATTGTGAATGGTGGATCCTGTTTTATCTACTGTATATAGAGGTGTTATCAGTCATTGTACAGGAGGAGGTGAGCTGTGATATCATCTATTGTGAATGGTGGATCCTGTGTTATCTACTGTATATAGAGGTGTTATCAGTCATTGTACAGGAGGAGGTGAGCTGTGATATCATGTATTGTGAATGGTGGATCCTGTGTTATCTACTGTATATAGAGGTGTTATCAGTCATTGTACAGGAGGAGGTGAGCTGTGATATCATCTATTGTGAATGGTGGATCCTGTGTTATCTACTGTATATAGAGGTGTTATCAGTCATTGTACAGGAGGAGGTGAGCTGTGATATCATCTATTGTGAATGGTGGATCCTGTGTGATCTACTGTATATAGAGGTGTTATCAGTCATTGTACAGGAGGAGGTGAGCTGTGATTTCACCTATTGTGAATGGTGGATCCTGTGTTATCTACTGTATATAGAGGTGTTATCAGTCATTATACAGGAGGAGGAGGTGAGCTTTGATATAGGTTTCAGAATAGACAATGTGCTTCATATAGAGGTGTAATCTTCCATTGTAAATGTGACTGTGATGACAATGAGACTGCTGAAAAGTCTTTTACGCAAATCCTGAAGTGTTCACCTAGTATAAGATCTAGAGTCAATAGTGAAACTTGCTGAATTTTAGAAGGATTATTGTTTATATTTCAGTTTCATCTTCTGGCAACTCATTGCCACTGAAGAAACTTGTCTGTGTCCAAAGAATTGACTGTGTAGACATCTTACATTGAAAAGAAAGATATTTTCATGCAGGGGCCGACATATCATTGGTGCAGGCCGGGGGCCCAAGAGGTAAGGGGGCCCATTTCTACCTCCAAAGCAGGTGGGAGTGTGCAATATGATGAGCTATGGGCCCCATTTCCTAATCTTGCACAGGGGCCCTTTTCAGTCTGTGTCCACCTGTGTTTTTGTGCCCAAAAGTAAACTTTGTCCTAAGTCCCCATTATCTTCCAAGTAATGTTGTACCCCCCCTTTTCCCCCCCGGTCATTATGGCTGCAGTTAGCATGTGCGGTATGCATATTGATATGCTAGTCACTTGTATGCACATACATCGCTGCGGCCCCTGCTAGAATACTAACGACGGGCGCGTGTCCTCCGCCTCCTGCTAAGTAGAGGAATAAAATTGTTTATATGCATAGACACCTTGTTTATGCACGCGGCTCTGGGTACGCGCAGGCCCGCAGGATTAACAACAGGGGGTTCAATGATTTTAATAAGTTTCTTTTAAGATTATAGGCTCCGCTGGTGTCTCCAGTCCGGCTAGAAATACAGCGTGAAGATCTATCCTCCCTCTGGAAGCCCCTGTGTACGGTACGTGCAGCACAGAACAGGACGCACTCGTACAAGACGAATGGGAACACGCTGCCATGGCCTAAACTGCATTTGTCTTTCACATTACACCCTGACGTACCTCCCTTGTGATACCGGCTGCTTGTCCTGCTCCCTTCTTCCAAACCGGGATGAGTAACTAAAGAGGATTTACAATCACCAGTTGCAATTCGACGCGTTTTCTGCCAACATTCCCCTGTCCATGTTGCATTTTAGCCATTTACTATAGGAGAATTTATATCTCCGGGAGGGACGCTTCCGTCCGGGCCACAAAATGTCCGTGTAGATCCGGACACACATGAATTATCCGGCCGAGTTCAACTAATCGTAGTCGTAGATTTCATCTGACCCAACGTAGGTGAAGGCAGCGCCATGATGTGCGCCATTTGTCTGCACTCGCAGTGAAATCACTCAACTAGTTTAGGTGGAGCCAAGATGGATTTACGGTTTTTAAGACACCCCCCTCCCCAAAAACAAAAATCTGAGCCACCGGGATCATGACATATTATGGAGGCAACAGACAGACTCCGAGGTGCATAACGCCTGGTTGCTATGTATTAGCAATGACCAGATGAGTGGATGAAGACCAGACGCTTATGCAAGCACATATTTTGCCAAGAAACCCATGGCTTCATGCGCACGCTGAGTATTTGGTGAGTTTTTACCTCAGTATCTGTAAGGCCTCGTGCACACGCTGAGTATTTGGTGTTTTTACCTCAGTATCTGTAAGGCCTCGTGCACACACTGAGTATTTGGTGAGTTTTTACCTCAGTATCTGTAAGGCCTCGTGCACACGCTGAGTATTTGGTGAGTTTTTACCTCAGTATCTGTAAGGCCTCGTGCACACACTGAGTATTTGGTGAGTTGTTACCTCAGTATCTGTAAGGTCTCGTGCACACGCTGAGTATTTGGTGAGTTTTTACCTCAGTATCTGTAAGGCCTCGTGCACACGCTGAGTATTTGGTGTTTTTACCTCAGTATCTGTAAGGCCTCGTGCACACACTGAGTATTTGGTGAGTTTTTACCTCAGTATCTGTAAGGCCTCGTGCACACGCTGAGTATTTGGTGAGTTTTTACCTCAGTATCTGTAAGGCCTCGTGCACACACTGAGTATTTGGTGAGTTTTTACCTCAGTATTTGTAAGGCTTTGTGCACACGCTGAGTATTTGGAGAGTTTTACCTCAGTATCTGTAAGGCCTCGTGCGCACGCTGAGTATTTGGTGTTTTTACCTCAGTATCTGTAAGGCCTCGTGCACATGCTGAATATTTGGTGAGTTTTTACCTCAGTATCTGTAAGGCCTCGTGCACACGCTGAGTATTTGGTGTTTTTACCTCAGTATCTGTAAGGCCTTGTGCACACGCTGAGTATTTGGTGAGTTTTTACCTCAGTATCTGTAAGGCCTCGTGCACACGCTGAGTATTTGGTGAGTTTTTACCTCAGTATTTGTAAGGCCTCGTGCACACGCTGAGTATTTGGTGAGTTTTTACCTCAGTATCAGTAAGGCCTCGTGCAGACGCTGAGTATTTGGTCTTTTTTACCTCAGTATCTGTAAGGCCTCGTGCACATGCTGAATATTTGGTGAGTTTTTACCTCAGTATCTGTAAGGCCTCGTGCACACGCTGAGTATTTGGTCTTTTTTACCTCAGTATCTGTAAGGCCTCGTGCACACGCTGAGTATTTGGTGAGTTTTTACCTCAGTATCTGTAAGGACTCGTGCACACGCTGAGTATTTGGTGAGTTTTTACCTCAGTACTTGTAAGGCCTCGTGCACACGCTGAGTATTTGGTGAGTTTTTACCTCAGTATCTGTAAGGCCTCGTGCACAGGCTGAGTATTTGGTGAGGCCGGCTTCAGACTGCGTGTCTGATCCGATCCGTAGCTGTCCGCTTGAGGCAGACAGCCGCGGACCGGATCAGCACACAGGACGGGGGGCTATTATGCCCTCCGATCCTGTGTGCAGCGCACGCAGCTCCCGATGCTAATAGGTGAGGACCGCGGGCGCCGCGGTCCTGACCTGTCAGCTGGTTCAGCTGCGTGCGGCTGCACACAGGATCGGAGGGCATAATAGCCCCCCGTCCTGTGTGCTGATCCGGTCCGCGGCTGTCTGCCTCAAGCGGACAGCTACGGATCGGATCAGACACGCAGTCTGAAGCCGGCCTAAGTTTTTACCTCAGTATCTGTAAGGTCTCGTGCACACGCTGAGTATTTGGTGAGTTTTTACCTCAGTATCTGTAAGGCCTCGTGCACACGCTGAGTATTTGGTGTTTTTACCTCAGTATCTGTAAGGCCTCGTGCACACGCTGAGTATTTGGTGTTTTTACCTCAGTATCTGTAAGGCCTCGTGCACACGCTGAGTAATTGGTGAGTTGTTTCCTCAGTATCTGTAAGGCCTTTTGCACACGCTGAGTATTTGGTGTTTTTACCTCAGTATTTGTAAGGCCTTGTGCACATGCTGAGTATTTGGTGAGTTTTTACCTCAGTATCTGTAAGGCCTTGTGCACACGCTGAGTATTTGGTGAGTTTTTACCTCAGTATTTGTAAGGCCTTGTGCACATGCTGAGTATTTGGTGAGTTTTTACCTCAGTATCTGTAAGGCCTTGTGCACACGCTGAGTATTTGGTGAGTTTTTACCTCAGTATCTGTAAGGCCTCGTGCACACGCTGAGTATTTGGGGAGTTTTTACCTCAGTATTTGTAAGGCCTCGTGCACACGCTGAGTATTTGGGGAGTTGTTACCTCAGTATCTGTAAGGCCTCGTGCATACGCTGAGTATTTGGTGAGTTTTTACCTCAGTATTTGTAAGGCCTCGTCCACATGCTGAGTATTTGGTGAGTTGTTACCTCAGTATCTGTAAGGTCTCGTGCACACGCTGAGTATTTGGGGAGTTGTTACCTCAGTATCTGTAAGGCCTCGTGCACACGCTGAGTATTTGGTGAGTTGTTACCTCAGTATCTGTAAGGCCTCGTGCACACGCTGAGTATTTGGTGAGTTGTTACCTCACTATCTGTAAGGCCTCGTGCACACGCTGAGTATTTGGTGAGTTTTTACCTCAGTATTTGTAAGGCCTCGTGCACACGCTGAGTATTTGGTGAGTTGTTACCTCAGTATCTGTAAGGCCTCGTGCACACGCTGAGTATTTGGTGAGTTTTTACCTCAGTATCTGTAAGGTCTCGTGCACACGCTGAGTATTTGGTGAGTTTTTACCTCAGTATTTGTAAGGCCTCGTGCACACGCTGAGTATTTGGTGAGTTTTTACCTCAGTATCTGTAAGACCTCGTGCACACGCTGAGTATTTGGTGTTTTTTACCTCAGTATCTGTAAGGCCTCGTGCACATGCTGAGTATTTGGTGTTTTTACCTCAGTATATGTAAGGCCTCGTGCACACGCTGAGTATTTGGTCTTTTTTACCTCAGTATTTGTGAGACCTCGTGCACACGCTGAGTATTTGGTCTTTTTTACCTCAGTATTTGTAAGACCTCGTGCACACGCTGAGTATTTGGTGAGTTGTTACCTCAGTATTTGTAAGGCCTCGTGCACATGCTGAGTATTTGGTGTTTTTACCTCAGTATATGTAAGGCTCTGTGCACACGCTGAGTATTTGGAGTTTTTACCTCAGTATTTGTGAGGCCTCGTGCACACGCTGAGTATTTGGTGAGTTGTTACCTCAGTATCTGTAAAGCTCAAAAATCTATGTATAATCAGAAGTTAATGGGGTCAGAGCCATATCTCAAAATGACCCACACCCAACTTCACATTCATTCTACTGGATGTGTTTATTTTTAACATTACCACCCTGTAATTACCTTTTTACCAATTTGACACAGTTGCTCGGAGTAATCATACAGTTGTTTTAGCCTTACTAGCTGCTATCTATTACTGATGGACTAAATATATTGGAAAACTTTAGGGCATATTGTCTTTTGGTATTTTAAGCCATATACGAAGTGAGCACTAGAGAACGGCATAATGGTCAGAAGAATAGAAGCAACAATCAAGATAACGCCGGAGAAGACTCTGGTGGATCTATCTAGGCTTGGAGAAGACCCTGGTGGACTTAGACATGGAAAGACCCTGGCGGATGTATCTAGGCTTGGAAAAGACCCGGATGAACCTTAGGCATGGAGATGACCCTGGTAGACATATCTTGGTTTGAGGAGACCCTCATGGACCTATCTAGGCTTGAAGAAGACCCTGGTGGACCTATCTAGGCTTGGAGAAGACCCATGGTGGACTTATCTAGGCTTGGAAGAAGACCCTGGTGAAGTTATTTACACTTGAAGAGGACCTAGGTGTAGATATTTAGACTTGAAGAAGACTCTGCTGTAGATATTTAGACTTGGAGAAGAACCTGGTGGACTACCTAGGCTTGAGAAGACCATGATGGATCTATCTAGGCTTGAAGAAGACCCTGGTGGACCTATCTAGGCTTGGAGAAGACCTGGTGTAGATATTTAGACTTGCAGAAAAACCTGGTGGACCTACCTAGCTTGGAGAAGACCCATGGTGGATTATCTAGACTTGAAGAAGACCCTGGTGTAGATATTTAGACTTGGAGAAGAACCTGGTGGACCTACTAGGCTTGGAAAAAAAACAAGTTCGATGCACAAATTCGATGTTCCTACAGAGCATTCTTCCACGAAGTCGCCATTGATGGTCATCACAAACCCACCAATTTGGGTCCACCAGGTTCTTATGTCAGAGCAGAGAAGGATTTAGTGATCCATTTGTTCTCCCAAATTCAAGCAGCCGCCAGAGGTGTCTGGGGAGGCTAAAGACCACCATACACATTGGATGGTTCCTCCGGCAGCCATCTTCGCCATCTTTCCTATACACAGGAACACTCTTTTGACCGAGTGCTCCTATGTTCTCTATGAGAGATAAGTCATAAGTCATCTCTAGTGGTATCTTATACGATTGACAGTCTGAAATTCTATATGCCAGATCAATATTTCCAGGGCACCTTCTAATTCTGCCTGATCATTTATGGTGATGGTTAAATCTAGGATATGTTTTGTAGGTGACCTACTCTTCTTCAAGGATGCCCATATCACCCAGAATGAGTGATCTCCTTCGGGCTACCTCTAATCCTGACGTCTTGAAGCAGGCGGTCGGCCGGCCCTTTACCACTACTGGGAGAGAGGTCCGGAGGGCAAATGCATCCCTGCCTCCCGGCCCAGCCCGCCCTATAGGTAACTATTGAAGTCCCTATGAGCGGGAAACAAAGGATTGTGTCACTTGAGGATGAACGCTGCTTCCATCATGATGGAACCAATTATCTGTCCTGTAATACTAACAATCTGCAAGTTACAAAGTGAGACGAGATGCCATCCACCAAGCAGACATAACACATTGCCATACATTCACTAAATTCTGGACTGAACTTTCAAACGGAGAACCAAAAATGATGTATTATTTTAATTAGTTCTGGGAACTTGCTATCTACCTTATGGAGACAGCTAAGTCGGTGAGGAGATTGTAGCCCTTCCCTCCTCTCAGGTATATGCAAATATACACTTCATTAAGGAAGTGGAGAAACTCCACTTCCTTAATGAAGTGCAAATTTGCATATACCTGAGAGGAGGGAAGTGGCTACAATCTCCTCACCGACTTAGCTGTCTCCATAAGGTAGATAGCAAGTTCCCAGGCCTGTCTTAGCCCACTCACACAGCCAGATCAGAATATCCCACACACTGCACTGATGAGGGGCAGGTACCCCAAAACGCAGTGTCTGTAGTTTGGGGTTCTGATCTGGCACAAATCCCTTAGTCATATTATAAGCTTGTTGGAAAACTATTATGACTTTGAGGACCTATTGTTAGTTATTATTATAGCACAAGTGGCAATAACCTGAAACTCATAGACCCTAATGCAAAGCTTCAATGGGGCCCCCAATTATTGCAAATCTTTAATATCAATAGTCTTTTCTATAGGTCATAAGGACTTTTGGGGCCCCCTAGGCTCCAGGGCCTGGGCAAGATTGCAACCCCCAGCACTGTTACACCCCTATATAGTGCCATTTATTCCATGGCACTTTACATGTGAAAAGGAGCATATGTACACAAGTACAATAATTATGAGTAATAAATAGAGGAGACCCAGGGTTCACATTCTACAAGGGATGGGTGAGGATACAGCAGGGGGGGGATAGGACCTGCCACGAGGGCTCACAGTCTACAAGGGATGGGTGAGGATACAGCAGGGGAGGAGAGAGGACCTACCCACGAGGGCTCACAGTCTACAAGGGATGGGTGAGGATACAGAGGGGAGAGGATGGACCTGCCACGAGGGCTCACAGTCTACAAGGGATGGGTGAGGATACAGAGGGGTGGAGAGAGGACCCTCCCACGAGGGCTCACAGTCTACAAGGGATGGGTGAGGATACAGCAGGGGAGGGGATAGGACTCTGCCTACGAGGGCTCACAGTCTACAAGGGATGGGTGAGGATACAGTGAGGAAGGGGAGAGGACCCTGCCCACAAGGGCTTTACATTCTACAAGGATGGGTGAGGATACAGTAGGTGAGGGAGAGGATTCTGCCCACGAGGGCTCACAGTCTACAAGGGATGGGTGAAGATACAGCAGGGGAGGAGAGGGACTTGCCCACGAGGGCTCACAGTCTACAAGGGATGGGGGAGGATACAGTAGGGAGGGAGAGAGGACCCTGCCCACGAGGGCTCACAGTCTACAAGGGATGGGTGAGGATACAGTAGGTGAGGGAGAGGATCCTGCCCACGAGGGCTCACAGTCTACAAGGGATGGGTGAGGATACAGTAGGGAGGAGAGAGGATCCTGCCCACGAAGGGCTCACAGTCTACAAGGGATGGGTGAGGATACAGTAGGTGAGGAGAGAGAACCCTGCCCACGAGGGCTCACAGTCTAAAGGGATGGGTGAGGATACAGTAGGTGAGGAGAGAGGACCCTGCCCACGAGGGCTCACAGTCTAAAAGGGATGGGTGAGGATACAGTAGGAGAGGGGAGAGACCCTGCCCACTGAGGGACTCACAGTCTAAAAGGATGGGTGAGGATACAGTAGGAGAGGGGAGAGAGGACCTGCCCACGAGGGCTCACAGTCTACAAGGGATGGGTGAGGATACAGTAGGTGAGGGAGAGGACTCTGCCCAAGAGGGCTCACAGTCTACAAGGGATGGGTGAGGATACAGTAGGTGAGGAGAGAGGACCCTGCCCACAAGGGCTCACAGTCTACAAGGGATGGGTGAGGATACAGAGGGGGTGGGGAGAGCTGGCCGTGCAGTGGTTTAGTGGACTGAGGGTCACTGCAGGCTGTAGTCTTGTGGGTCTTCCGGTTCCTTTTGAAGGTTTCCACAGTTGGTGAGAGTCTGATGTGTTGGGGCAGAGAGTTCCAGACTATGCCTGTGTAGGACTGGGGCACTTTACTGGTCTGTGACCTCTTGACCACTTGGGACTTCCTTAGACTGAACCAAAAGGCTGTGAGCAGAAGAAAGCAATCAGAAAGAAGCAAATCTGTGCCCCTTAAATGTCTTCCTGAGAGGCCAATTGGGGACATATGTGCTACAGAAACTTGACCCCATGGTGAGTCTCTTTAAGGGGCCCATGGGACGCTGTAGACTTATAGGGTGTCTTGAAAAGAACGATTCTCTTGATCGGAGAGACCTAGAGCGAGTTCATTGACAGAGGGACTCACTTAAGGAATTATCCAGTTTAGAAAGCCCCTTCCATATATCATATTTGGTCATTTGGGTTCAGGAATTCTCAATTTTGTTCATGGGCCTTCGGAGGACCTGCTCTGTCCTGCATTATACAGCATTACAGGCCACTGTGTAATACTATATTTCCTCTGTGGTGGCACTGCAGTGAAGTGGATCACTTACAGCAGGGTTTCCAACAGATCACTGATGGATCCTGAAGAAGGACACTATGTGATCAGCTTCCTTCCAAGAAACCCTTCAACAAGTAGGTATTGTTCCACGTAAAGAAACCATTTAGTGCTTAAGGATTAGATACATTTTATACTACAATTTCCCTCTACTGAAGATTTAGTCTAAAAAGGGTAGTATATATATATATTTTTTTTTTCATAAAGAGTTTTCAGCAGGCTCATAATCATCAGAGGCAGGATAACAATTACATCTCTATGCACATCTGACATCGTTCACAATCACAATAGTGATATCACAGCTCACCTCCTCCTCCTGTACAATGACTGATAACCCTCTATATACAGTAGATAACACAGGATCCACCATTCACAATAGGTGATATCACAGCTCACCTCCTCCCCTGTACAATGACTGATAACACCTCTATATACAGTAGATAACACGGATCCACCATTCACAATAGGTGATTCACAGCTCACCTCCTCCTCTGAAAATGACTGATAACACCTCTATATACAGTAGATAACACAGGATCCACCATTCACAATAGGTGATATCACAGCTCACCTCCTCCTGTACAATGACTGAATAACACCTCTATATACAGTAGATAACACAGGATCCACCATTCACAATAGGTGATATCACAGCTCACTCTCCTCCTGTACAATGACTGATAACACCTCTATATACAGTAGATAACACTGGATCCACCATTCACAATAGTGATATCACAGCTCACCTCCTCCCTGTACAATGATGATAACACCTCTATATACAGTAGATAACACAGGATCACCATTCACAATAGGTGATATCACAGCTCACCTCCTCCTCTGTACAATGACTGATAACACCTCTATATACAGTAGATCACACAGGATCCACCATTCACAATAGGAGATATCCAGCTCACCTCCTCCTCCTGTACAATGACTGATAACACCTCTATATACAGTAGATAACACAGGATTCACCATTCACAATAGGTGATATCCAGCTCATCCTCCTCCTGTACAATGACTGATAACACCTCTATATACAGTAGATAACACAGGATCCACCATTCACAATAGGTGATATCACAGCTCACCTCCTCCTGTACAATGACTGATAACACTCTATATACAGTAGATAACACAGGATCCACCATTCACAATAGGTGATATCACAGCTCACCTCCTCCTGTACAATGACTGATAACACCTCTATATACAGTAGATAACACAGGATCCACCATTCACAATAGTGATATCACAGCTCACTCCTCCTCCTGTACAATGACTGAAACACCTCTATATACAGTAGATAACACAGGATCCACCATTCACAATAGGTGATATCACAGCTCACCTCCTCCTGTACAATGACTGATAACACTCTTTATTACAGTAGATAACACAGGATCCACCATTCACAATAGTGATATCACAGCTCACCTCCTCCTGTACAATGAGTGATAACCCTCTATATACAGTAGATAACACAGGATCCACCATTCACAATAGGTGATATCACAGCTCACCTCCTACTGTACAATGACTGATAACACCTCTACATACAGTAGATAACACAGGATCCACCATTCACAATAGGTGATATCACAGCTGACCTCCTCCTCCTGTACAATGACTGATAACACCTCTATATACAGTAGATAACACAGGATCCACCATTCACAATAGGTGATGTCACAGCTCACCTCCTCCTCCTGTACAATGACTGATAACACCTCTATATACAGTAGATAACACAGGATCCACCATTCACAATAGATGATATCACAGCTCACCTACTCCTGTACAATGACTGATAACACCTCTATATACAGTAGATAACACAGGATCCACCATTCACAATAGGTGATATCACAGCTCACCTCCTCCTCCTGTACAATGACTGATAACACCTCTATATACAGTAGATAACACAGGATCCACCATTCACAATAGATGATATCACAGCTCACCTCCTCCTGTACAATGACTGATAACACCTCTATATACAGTAGATAACACAGGATCCACCATTCACAATAGATGATATCACAGCTCACCTCCTCCTCCTGTACAATGACTGATAACACCTCTATATACAGTAGATAACACAGGATCCACCATTCACAATAGGTGATATCACAGCTCACCTCCTCCTCCTGTACAATGACTGATAACACCTCTATATACAGTAGATAACACTGGATCCACCATTCACAATAGATGATATCACAGCTCACCTCCTCCTGTACAATGACTGATAACACCTCTATATACAGTAGATAACACAGGATCCACCATTCACAATAGATGATATCACAGCTCACCTCCTCCTACTGTACAATGACTGATAACACCTCTATATACAGTAGATAACACAGGATCCACCATTCACAATAGATGATATCACAGCTCACCTCCTCCTCCTGTACAATGACTGATAACACCTCTATATACAGTAGATCACACAGGATCCACCATTCACAATAGGTGATATCACAGCTCACCTCCTCCTGTACAATGACTGATAACACCTCTATATACAGTAGATCACACAGGATCCACCATTCACAATAGGTGATATCACAGCTCACCTCCTCCTCCTGTACAATGACTGATAACACCTCTATATACAGTAGATCACACAGGATCCACCATTCACAATAGGTGATATCACAGCTCACCTCCTCTCTTCTTATGACCTCTGCACACACTCATTAGACTCTTTAGAGTCTGTTCACTACTGGCAATGTACATGTGTTGTTTCCTGAAACAGGGAGTTAGAGACTAATAAGACGCCCCATTGGCTGTTGTGAATAAGGCAAGATTTAAAAAGAGGAAAACAACATTGCCGAATTATAAAATATATACCAAACCCCAAACTCTTCATAACTTGTTTTTGGGGTGTGTGGACACCGAGTCTTGTATAAGTCTAACGTAGCCAAGGTGGAAGAATCAAGGACTCATGTAGGTGGGGGGGGCGAGGAAGGGGAGGGAGACTTCCTGCTGGTGAAGGGTTAAACAACATGACCTCTTGCAAGGACACTCCAAGGGCCCTGCGCTCGGGGCCCGGGGTATGACCGGTGGAGGAGTCCTCAGACAGCTATTTGTGCCTGTCAGGATTATCAGCGCGGCGCTGTCACTCTGCAGCTTTCTGCATTGTGCAGCTGGAAATTGGCTGCAAACAGGACACAATGGGAATATGATGTGCAGAGCCGGAGCGCGGAGACGTCTTCTGTGCCCGGCATTGTGCACATTGAATACATCCCCGGCCCGGCGTATACCGGCCCTGCCATTGCCGCAATATTTAATCTTGTCTGGAAGGGTACAGCGAGGCGTCTATGTGACAGGGGACATTGCGGACTCGGACCTTCTCAATGCCTCATACTGAATGGCATAAATACCATCTGTGTTCCGCTGTTGGCCCTATCGCCCGGGGCCGGTGCCCTCTTCTGCATAGGTCACTGTCTGCGGGGCTCACACCACGGACAGAGAGGCTAGTGTTAGGGCTGTAAAGGCGAAACAGTCGGCTTTGTTTCCCCCCTAGTCTGCCCGTCTCCAGCCATGAGGCCTCACGGGATGATGGTTGTAGCTGTTGACCTGTGGAGCATGCTGAGGGTTGTAGTTCACCCAATCAGTTCTATTGAACATCCATAATACACAAACGTTTCACCAAATGAACTAGTTCTGCTTTTGTTTGTGCACTTTTCGAGGTTTTAGTCCAGGGGGGGGGGGGGGAACGCCAGGCCTCGAGGGCCACCAAGAGTGCAGGCTTTCAGGATTTCCTTAGCATTGGCACAGGGGTTGAAATCATCACCAGTGCAGGTGGTTGAATTACAATCTGTGCAATGCTAAGGAAATCCTGAATACCTGCACTGTTGGCGGCCCTGGAGGCGTGGAGTTCCCCACCCCCTTCATCAAGTATGGTCAAGCTTTCGAGACTGTTTACGTCTCTTCATCAGGTAGGGTCAAGCTTTCAAGACTGCTTACGTCTCTTCATCAGGCATGATCAAGCTTTCGAGACTGCTTACGTCTCTTCATCAGGTAGGGTCAAGCTTTCGAGACTGTTTACGTCTCTTCATCAGGCATGGTCAAGCTTTCGAGACTGTTTACGTCTCTTCATCAGGTAGGGTCAAGCTTTCGAGACTGCTTACGTCTCTTCATCAGGCATGGTCAAGGTTTTGAGACTGCTTATGCCTCTTTATCAGGCATGTTCAGGCTTTCAAGACTTCTTACATCTCTTCATCAGGCATAGTTAAACTTTCAAGACTGCTTATGTGGCGCCCCTCACCGAGTGCGTCACAGGAGGGTATTGCAGCCAAGACAGCAGCAGCAATATTCTCTGGCCCGGCAGTCAGACAGTTAACTCAGAGATCCATACCCTGCATGCATCACCTAGCTCAGAGGGCCAATCAGGTCCTGGTGGGTGGAGTGCAAGGGTAGTGTGTAGTGGAAAGCTAAGTACAGACAGAGTCTGCGTCTGGAGGAGAGAAGAGGAGTAACGTAGGAGCGGGGGCTCCGCACAGTTCCGTGCAGCCCCCGGGCCGTCACCGGTCGGGTGTCTTCACCTGAGGCCTAACTACCGGGATCGGGCATCAAATACGGGTTCCCAAAAACTCCCGTGCCCAACCTACAGCCGGTTTGCTGGTACCGAAGCTGGCAGCAGTTCAGCTCTGCTATGCGAACCAGAGGAGTGGAGGAGCAGCTTCACAGGAGCACCCCACCACCCGCCAAATTCCAGTCGTCTCACCAGCGGTGTACCCACTGAGGGACCCAAGGCTCCCCAAAACATCCGGAACGTATACCCTGGATAGGGCATTGAAGCAGCCTCCCCGTACCCGATCTGGTATTCCTGGGCGACAATGGCAACACTTAGCTAGAATGGAGGAACACCGCGGATCTCTGAGGGACACCTACCACTGCTGAGTCCGCCCGGTCCACTACCCGTAACTGTATGCCATGTACTGCCTGCTGGTTACAGTAAAGACCCGTTACAGAGACTTACAGTGTCCGTGCTTCCTTCTGACTACATCTGTCCGCACACAAGGTAACCGCAGCTGTCGCAGAACATCTTGTGCAGCTCCAGCCTCCGGGGATCACCGCTCAGCCTGTGGGGAGCGTTCCATCTTGCTGCATTCCATCCCCCGGAGGCCCAGCAGCGTCAGTAAAAGTTACCGAAACTCTCATAGGTGGCGTCACGACAAATTAACCCCTTAATCTGTTCACTCAACGACGTCTTCACTTTTGATCTGTACCACTGGGCCCCGCTACCGGCAGGCGCGGTCCACCCGTGACAAGGAGGAGGAAGAAATACGCCTGTCTAAACCGGAGCGACGGGCCTGCGGTGAGTCACTTACGTCGCTTCATCAGGTAGGGTCAAGCTTTCGAGACTGCTTACATCTCTTCATCACCTTCATCATCAGAGGAACTTTTGGGGCCCCCCAGGCTCCAGGGCCCGGGTGTGATTACAACCCCTGCACCTGTGGTAGTTACACCCCTGACTCTCCGGGATGGTATGGTTAAGGGTGAATACTTCTTTTCTGCTATGTCCCTTCATGACGTTGTTCTTGGTCTACAAGTGACCGCTTGGTCTTCCTCAAACATTTTTGAATGGCCCCAGGTGGGCCCCAGACCTCCATTCCCGTCATTTACAGGTGATTTTAGGGTCTTCCTTCATCTGAGTTCTCTAGTCATTCAGTCTTCACAAATTACAGAGGGACAAACCTCTGGACATCCACGTTACGTGGTCAGTGACTTTAGTAAATGAAGGTTGGGGTGACCGTCCTCCGAAGAGGCCACTCATGGCTTTAACCAACCTCAAAACATCATGGGACACGTAGCTTCTTAATGGCATCATCTTGGCTTATTATTACTTTCCGATTCCCTCCTGAAGATGTCAGGAGGAGTCAAACGTCTTTTGCCCAGAAACCTTGATAAACATTGACAGCTGATGTGTGTTACTCCCCTGTCTTGGCTCTAGTGCCGGGCTTTGTGACCTCCAGTTCTGACCGGCTTTCTCTGCTGTTCGACACGCTCATATGTCACATTGTTAGACCTGATAACCCAACTCAGGTGTCAGAATGCTGCTTGAGTATTCAGGTAGTATTACCACGGACTACAGACCCCTCTAACTTTGTAGCAAACCCACCTCTGCTGTACCACTGGGTTATGCAGCTATTCATTGGTGCTGACTCTGTGACAAACCCACCTCTGCTGTACCACTGGGTTATGCAGCTATTCATTGGAGCTGACTCTGTGACAAACCCACCTCTGCTGTACCACTGGGTTATGCGACCATTCATTGGTGCTGACTCTGTGACAAATCCACCTCTGCTGTACCACTGGGTTATGCAACTATTCATTGGTGCTGACTCTGTGACAAATCCACCTCTGCTGTACCACTGGGTTATGCAGCTATTCATTGGAGCTGACTCTGTGACAAACCCACCTCTGCTGTACCACTGGGTTATGCGACTATTCATTGGTGCTGACTCTGTGACAAACCCACCTCTGCTGTACCACTGGGTTATGCGGCTATTCCATTTTGCCGGATCTGTGACAAAACCACCTCAGCTGTACCACTGGGTTATGCAACTATTCATTGGTGCTGACTCTGTGACAAACACACCTCTGCTGTACCACTGGGTTATGTGACTATTCATTGGTGCTGACTCTGTGACAAATCCACCTCTGCTGTACCACTGGGTTATGCAACTATTCATTGGTGCTTACTCTGTGACAAACCCACCTCTGCTGTACCACTGGGTTATGCGACTATTCATTTGTGCTGACTCTGTGACAAACCCACCTCTGCTGTACCACTGGGTTATGCGGCTATTCCATTTTGCCGGATCTGTGACAAAACCACCTCAGCTGTACCAATGGGTTATGCAACTATTCATTGGTGCTGACTCTGTGACAAACACACCTCTGCTGTACCACTGGGTTATGCGACTATTCATTGGTCCTGTCTCTGTGACAAACCCACCTCTGCTGTACCACTGGGTTATGCAGCTATTCATTGGTGCTCACTCTGTGACAAATCCACCTCTGCTGTACCACTGGGTTATGTGGCTATTCATTGGTGCTGACTCTGTGACAAACCCACCTCTGCTGTACCACTGGGTTATGCGACTATTCATTGGTGCTGACTCTGTGACAAACCCACCTCTGCTGTACCCCTGGGTAATCTGCATTGGCCATTGTAACGAGACAAGCTGTGTTATATATTTTGGTAAACTTTGCTATATCGCTATGCCTCATCGGACTCTGTGACAAATCCAGCACTGCCTCATTGAACCTCATATATAGGAGACACAGAAGCATAATAGGGTTATAACCAAGAGATAGATCAAAGTAATGAGTGAAGACTTGGAAGGGGAGGTATATACCAGGAGAAGGATCATATATATCAGTAGGAGGACCATATATACCAGGAAGGGGAGATATATACCAGGAGGAGGATCATATATATCAGTAGGAGGACTATATATACCAGGAAGGGGAGATATATACCAGGAGGAGGATCATATATATCAGTAGGAGGACCATATATAGCAGGAAGGGGAGATATATACCAGGTGTCAGAATGCTGCTTGAGTATTCAGGTAGTATTACCACGGACTACAGACCCCTCTAACTTTGTAGCAAACCCACCTCTGCTGTACCACTGGGTTATGCAGCTATTCATTGGTGCTGACTCTGTGACAAACCCACCTCTGCTGTACCACTGGGTTATGCAGCTATTCATTGGAGCTGACTCTGTGACAAACCCACCTCTGCTGTACCACTGGGTTATGCGACCATTCATTGGTGCTGACTCTGTGACAAATCCACCTCTGCTGTACCACTGGGTTATGCAACTATTCATTGGTGCTGACTCTGTGACAAATCCACCTCTGCTGTACCACTGGGTTATGCAGCTATTCATTGGAGCTGACTCTGTGACAAACCCACCTCTGCTGTACCACTGGGTTATGCGACTATTCATTGGTGCTGACTCTGTGACAAACCCACCTCTGCTGTACCACTGGGTTATGCGGCTATTCCATTTTGCCGGATCTGTGACAAAACCACCTCAGCTGTACCACTGGGTTATGCAACTATTCATTGGTGCTGACTCTGTGACAAACACACCTCTGCTGTACCACTGGGTTATGTGACTATTCATTGGTGCTGACTCTGTGACAAATCCACCTCTGCTGTACCACTGGGTTATGCAACTATTCATTGGTGCTTACTCTGTGACAAACCCACCTCTGCTGTACCACTGGGTTATGCGACTATTCATTTGTGCTGACTCTGTGACAAACCCACCTCTGCTGTACCACTGGGTTATGCGGCTATTCCATTTTGCCGGATCTGTGACAAAACCACCTCAGCTGTACCAATGGGTTATGCAACTATTCATTGGTGCTGACTCTGTGACAAACACACCTCTGCTGTACCACTGGGTTATGCGACTATTCATTGGTCCTGTCTCTGTGACAAACCCACCTCTGCTGTACCACTGGGTTATGCAGCTATTCATTGGTGCTCACTCTGTGACAAATCCACCTCTGCTGTACCACTGGGTTATGTGGCTATTCATTGGTGCTGACTCTGTGACAAACCCACCTCTGCTGTACCACTGGGTTATGCGGCTATTCATTGGTGCTGACTCTGTGACAAACCCACCTCTGCTGTACCCCTGGGTAATCTGCATTGGACATTGTGACGAGACAAGCTGTGTTATATATTTTGGTAAACTTTGCTATATCGCTATGCCTCATCGGACTCTGTGACAAATCCAGCACTGCCTCATTGAACCTCATATATAGGAGACACAAAAGCACAATAGGGTTATAACCAAGAGATAGATCAAAGTAATGAGGGAAGACTTGGAAGGGGAGGTATATACCAGGAGGAGGATCATATATATCAGTAGGAGGACTATATATACCAGGAAGGGGAGGTATATACCAGGAGGAGGATATCATATATACCAGGAAGGGAAGGTATATACCAGGAGGAGGATCATATATATCAGTCGGAGGATCATATATACCAGGAAGGGGAGGTATATACCAGGAGGAGGATCATATATATCAGTAGGAGGACTATATATACCAGGAAGGGGAGGTATATACCAGGAGGAGGATCATATATATCAGTAGGAGGACCATATACACCAGGAAGGGGAGGTATATACCAGGAGGAGGATCATATATATCAGTCGGAGGATCATATATACCAGGAAGGGGAGGTATATACCAGGAGGAGGATCATATATATCAGTCGGAGGATCATATATACCAGGAAGGGGAGGTATATACCAGGAGGAGGATCATATATATCAGTCGGAGGATCATATATACCAGGAAGGGGAGGTATATACCAGGAGGAGGATCATATATATCAGTAGGAGGACCATATATACCAGGAAGGAGATCATATGTACCAGGAGGAAGATCATATATATCAGTAGGAGGACCATATATACCAGGAAGGAGATCATATGTATCAGGAATATACTAGGGCCCATATACCTGACCATTGTGTGTGTATGTGGGAGGAGGGGGCCCAGGTTTGCCCCGGGGCCCGTCTGACTCTAGTTTGGCCCCTGATCACAGGTTTGTGGTCAGGCAGTCGGCACTGACCCATTCCTCTATTATTGAGACGTATTGACCGGAGTGTTTATTATCCGCTAGTATGGGGCCCATACACAGTGGCGTTGCTTATCGGCCATCTGAAGCTTCCTACACGACTCGTGATGCCCGCAGCCATTGGGTTGTGCCGGTGAGGGCGCGTGCCCACTGAAATGGATAGGAGCTTACACCAGGGGACTGAATGATCTTGAAATAGGAGTCATGTGCGGAGGACGCTCCACGGAACATGACGGTTTCGGGTTAGTGCCGGGCTGCTGAAAGACTTTCTTGTCTTCTGGCTGCCAAAGGCTGTTTGTAGCAGTGGTGATTACTAGGAGCAGTGTGTGCTGTGTGCTGTGTGCGCAGCAAGGACACGGCGAACGCAGGAACATGTGAGGCTGCTGCACAGAACAGAGTGTGTTCTCTATCCGCTCCTTCCATTATGAATGTGGAGGACACATCGGATACTTATTAACTAGAGGAGGTAGCAGAGCTGGTTTTGCTATTTACAGGCTTCTTTTGTGCATGGTAATTATTCTCCGCAGTCCTATGTAAAACTGCATTGAGCGTGTTATAGGTCGTTTTACATAGGGCTGCATCCACAACAGGTGCAGGGGTTGCAATCACACATGGGCTCTATAGAAAAAACACTATTGCTATTAAAGATTTGCAATAATTGGGGGCCCCGTTGAAGCTTTTGCATCAGGGGCCCGTGAGCTTCACGTTATGCAATTGACCAGAGGTAACAGCTGGCAACGCTCTGACCACAATCCACCTAGGACAGGATAGGAAATGAATCTCTATCACCGGCAACATGTGATGTATCATGTGACCCTATAAAGGGAAGTGGGCGTGGTCACCAATCTGATTCACACTGCAAGGGAAACTGGCATCAACCCTTAATGGCACAAAGACATTAACTACAGTTAAATCCAGCACCCAGAGCTGTCGGGAATCTCCAACTGACTCATTCTGAGGATCGTTACATGTCCTCCATGAGCATAAAATGATGCCGCCTCTTTAAGAGATCAGAAGAGCCCTTTAAAAGAGTTATAGCTTTTTTTTCCCTACAATTTAATGTGTCAGCCATGAGAAATCACAAGTGTCACATGAAAATCAGCCTGGGGGTGTCAGTGCACTTAGAAGAAGCAGTACTGGATGCAGTGACACGCCCACAGTGCACTTAGAAGAAGCAGTACTGGTGCAGTGACACGCCCACAGTGCACTTATAAGAAGCAGTACTGGTGCAGTGACACGCCCCTAGTGCACTTAGAAGAAGCAGAACTGGTGCAGTGACACACCCCAAGTGCACTTAGAAGAAGCAGTACTGGTGCAGTGACACGCCCCTAGTGCACTTAGAAGAAGCAGTACTGGTGCAGTGACACAGCCCAGTGCACTTAGAAATAGCAGTACTGGTGCAGTGATACACCCAAGTGCACTTAGAAGAAGCAGTACTGATGTAGTGAACCCCCCACAGTGCACTTAGAAGAAGAGTACTAGTGCAGTGACACGCCATCAGTGCACTTAGACGAAGCAGTACTGTGCAGTGACACGCCCCCTGTGCACTTAGAAGAAGTAGTACTGGTGCAGTGACACGCCCACAAGTGCACTTAGAAGAAGCAGTACTGGTGCAGTGACACCCCACAGTGCACTTAGAATAAGGAGAACTGGTGCAGTGACCGCCCAAGTGCACTTAGAAGAAGCAGACTGGTGCAGTGGACATCCACAGTGCACTTAGAAAGCAGAACTGGTGCAGTGAATCGCCCCAAGTGCACTTAGAAGAAGCAGAACTGGTGCAGTGACACGCCCACAGTGCACTTAGAAGAAGCAGTACTGGTGCAGTGACACCCACAGTGCACTTAGAAGAAGCAGTACTGGTGCAGTGACACGCCCCAAGTGCACTTAGAAGAAGCAGATACTGGTGCAGTGACACACCACAGTGCACTTAGAAGAAGCAGTAACTGGTGCAGTGACACGCCCACTGTGCACTTAGAAGAAGCAGTACTGGTGCAGTGCACGCCCAAGTGCACTTAGAAGAAGCAGTACTGGTGCAGTGACACGCCCACAGTGCACTTAGAAGAAGCAGTACTGTGCAGTGACACACTCACAGTGCACTTAGAAGAAGCAGTACTGGTGCAGTGACACGCTCCACAGTGCACTTAGAAGAAGCAGTTTCTGGTGCAGTGACACGCCCACTAGTGCACTTAGAAGTGTACTGGTGCAGTGACAGCCCACAGTGCACTTATTAGAAGCAGTACTGATGCAGTGACTGCCCAAGTGCACTTAGAAGAAGCAGTACTGGTGCAGTGATCCCCCAAGTGCACTTAGAAGAAGCAGTACTGTGCAGTGACACGCCCCCAGTGCACTTAGAAGAGAACTGGTGCCGTGATACGCCCACAGTGCACTTGGAAGAAGCAGTACTGGTGCAGTGACACGCCCCAGTGCACTTAGAAGAAGCCGTACTGATGCAGTGACATGCCCACAGTGCACTTAGAAAAAGCAGTACTGGTGCAGTGGACACGCCCCTAGTGCACTTAGAAGAAGCACCACTGGTGCAGTGACACGCCCACAGTGCACTTAGAAGAAGCAGTACTGGTGCAGTGACACGCCCACAGTGCACTTATGAAGAAGCAGTACTGGTGCAGTGACACACCACCAGTGCACTTAGAAGAAGCAGTACTGGTGCAGTGACACGCCCACAGTGCACTTAGAAGAAGCAGTACTGGTGCAGTGACACACCACCAGTGCACTTAGAAGAAGCAGTACTGATGCAGTGACACGCCCACAGTGCACTTCCAGCCTCATTTGTATACAACTTCTACACTTGATTTCTCACAATTGGATCATTGGCTGTCTACAAGAAAGGTGTCATTTCTCTTGATGCACAAGCCCCATACAGGCGTGCCACTGCTGTTTCAATATATGAGAATGTGCTGACAAATCCACTTTAAAGAAAATGCACCCAAATGTATTTCGGAGGCCATCGTGATGGGCGTCAGTGGGGTGATATTTGGTATTAGTTCTTCATTACTCAGGCTATCACCTAACTTTCAATCTGCAGTGAAGAGCACATACATCTACATCCAGGCTCGGACTGGCTGGTGGGAGAGCGGGGGAATCTGCCGAGTATTATGCCACTATGTAGAGATAAAGGAATCATCTCATCATTTATTGTACAGTATACCCAGTATATCATTATATAGAAGCAGAGGTAGATAAAGGCTCGGACTGGCCGGCGGGAAAGCAGGGAAATTTCCCGGTGGGCCTCTGTACAGTTAAATGTCACTTACCCCCAACATGATCAGTAGTTGGCACAATGCACTTGTGACACTATGTAAAGATATAGGAATCATGTCATCATGTATTGTACAGTATAACCAGTATATTATTATATAGAAGCAGAGGTAGATAAAGGCTCGCACTGGTTGGCGGGAGAGCAGGGAAATTTCCCGGTGGGCCTCTGTACAGTAAAATGTCACTTACTCCCAACATGATCAGTAGTTGGCACAATACACTTGTGACACTATGTAGCGATAAAGGAATCATCTCATCATTTATTGTACAGTATACCCAGTATATCATTATATAGAAGCAGAGGTACATAAAGGCTCGGACTGGCCGGCGGGAAAGCAGGGAAATTTCCCGGTGGGCCTCTGTACAGTAAAATGTCACTTACCCCCAACATGATCAGTAGTTGGCACAATGCACTTGTGACACTATGTAAAGATATAGGAATCATCTCATCATTCATTTTACAAACTCCCCAGAATCATATTATATAGAATCAGAGGTACATTTGTGAATATTTACATGCAGAGTCAATGTTACCGGCGGGCCCCTGCTGCCTCATTCTGACACACTCTGCATTGTTAACTCATTATTTCCATAAAGCACCATCTATAGGACTCCTGCAGCCATTACATACAGACTAATCAAGAGTTAAAGGGGCCGCTCATTGTGGAAAATCTCTCTGTAGATGCAGGGGGTTGCAATCACACTCGGGCCCCGGAGCCTAGGGGACCCCAAAACTCCCTTTGACCTATATGAAAAGACTTGAAAATAATTGGGATTTACGCCATCATACTCTATAATACACCTATCCAGTATACTGATCCCCAGCCATCAGTAATGTATCCAATTTCCCCAACAGCTCCCCCACAGGAGAAATGAAGTATTACACCATATTCTTTTTTATTGACGCTCAATCAGCTGTCCGGGTAATGAGCGGATTATACTAACGATGAAAATTCCCGAATAGGGGGGGTATGGAAACAAACACCCAATGACAGAAAGAGTAGAGTGCGAAAGTCATGGACCCCCGAGGTTCATTGGAGGACTGAGGTCTCTTAATTACACATATCACTATATCTGATTGGTCGGTGGTGTAATGATTAATTATCTCCATATAGGGTCGTATTATGTAACGACTCCATCCGTCGTGTCTGATCTACACGGGGTGCGGTATCTCTTTAATTTCCCGCCGGCTCGGTGATATTCGGAGCTTTGAGGGTGATGAGAGAACAAGTTTTAGACCCCGAACACGAGACGAGCGCCTGGTTGTTTCACTGAAGATCTGTGCCGGCTGTCTTCTCTCTCCAGCCTCACATCATGATTAATTTATCAGGGGCTTATGAATATGCAGATGAGCTTCCTTCTCTCCAGCATCCCCAGCTATTTTTTTTAAAGGGCCAGTCACGATTGGCTGAAACAGCATCTTTCCATAGCAGATTCCCCCCCTCGCATCAACATCATCTCCCACCGCAAAATAAATGAGGTGCCAGTGATGCACGGAGCGGTGCGCGCCCTCAGCTCGGCGCCCGCCACGTGTCAGGGTGCGCACTATTATAAGCCCTGGGTATTGTCTGCAGAGTTACACCCAATCTGTTGTCATTCCACCTTAAAAAAAAGTATATATACATATATATTTTCTGCTATGTTCATAACAGCTGGGGGTTTGTTACACTGTATCAGTGCAGGTACAGATAGAAAAAGGGCCCCTTTGCCTGCTCATGAGCTCATCAAAATGCACATTGCCACCCACTTTGGTTTAAATGGGCCCCCTGATGATATGTCAGGCATTTCTTCCCTCTCATCTGTGCCGATACATTGTAGCAACACATCAGCTGTGTGAGCAAGACTTGATCGGGAGGTGGTCTGATCTGCCAGATGTCAACAATGAATGCAGGGTGGAGCCTGTAATCAGGACGTTCTCATTGGTGCTGTTTAAATCCCTGTGTCTAGCTCCGCCCCTGAGGATCAGATAGTTTCTATTTTTATGCTCTGTAAACTTGAATCCTTGAAAAATAAATTAAAACTATAATTAAAATGAGCATTTCTCTTCCTCTCGTTGTAGCAACACATCAGCTGTGTAAGTAGGACCAGATCGGGATGTGTTCTGATCCTCATGATGTCAACAATGAATACCATGGACCAATCAGTTCACTGAATTTTGCCTGGTGTAGGTTCCGTGGGTGTGGAGCCTGTAATCAGGCTGTTCTCATTGGTGCTCTTTGAATCCTTGTTGTCTTGCTCCGCCCCTGAGGATCTGATAGATTTTATTTTTATGCTCTGTAAACTGGGATCTTTGAAAAAAAATTAAAACTTTAATTAAAATGAGCATTTCTCTCCCTCTCATTGTAGCAACACATCAGCTCTGTAAGTAGGACCAGATCGGGACGTGTTCTGATCTTCTGGATGTCAAAAATGAATACCATGGACCAATTAGTTCACTGAATTTTGCCCAGTGTAGGTCCTGTGGGGGTAGAGCCTGTAATCAGGATGTTCTCATTGGTGCTCTTTGAATCCTTGTGTCTTGCTCCGCCCTGAGGATCTGATAATTTCTATGATTATGCTCTGTAAACTGGGATCCTTAAAGAAAAAACAAAACTATAGTTAAAATGAGCACTGCTCCCCTCTCATCTGTGCTGATACATTGTAACAACACATCAGCTGTGTGAGCAGGACTAGCTCGGGATGTGTTCCGATACTCCAGATGTCAATAATAAATGCAACCGTATTTCTGCAGCAAGCAGAGATCTTGAGTAGAATGAATAGTGGAAACACCTATATACATATTAGGATGTTGGAGAATGTTTCATTATGCTTTATTACGAGTTTTTTTTAATTATATATATTAAAAAACACCACGGGCCAATTAGTTCACTGAATTTTGCCTAGTGCAGGTTCCGTGGGGGTGGAGCCTGTAATCAGGATGTTCTCATTGGTGCTCTTTGAATCCTTGTGTCTTGCTCCGCCCCTGAGGATCTCATAGTTTCTATTTTTTATGCTCTGTAAACTGGGATCCTTGGGAAAAAAAGCTATAGTTAAAATTAGAATGGTTGACAAAAAAAAGGACCTTATTAAGAAGCTGGTTATAACAATGTAATACATGGTCCAGAATACAATCCAAAATGAAGAAATCACTGTATTTTGTCCACTGCAGGTCCAGAGGGGGTGGAGCCTTTTATTAGAATGTTCTCATTGGTGCTTGTTGAATCCTTGTGTCAGGCTCCACCCCTGAGGATCTAACATTTTCTATTTTATGATCTGTAAACTGAGATCATTGCAAAAAAAATGAAAACTGGTTAAAATGAACAGGGAATGGGGTGGAGCCGATTTACGGAAGAAGGCAGCTATATTTTCCTAATCCTGGACATTCACCTTAAGGAAGGAAGAGCATGTTAATCCCTTGATTTGCTCTTTTGAGGAAGTTTAGTTTTAGTAATTGAGCTAATTATCTAATTGAAGACCACTTCTTTCCTCTTTGGTCATGAGGTTTTACCTTGGATTGTGAGACTTTGTGCCCAGCAGGAGGCCCACATTAATGATTCAGGGGCTGTAGATCAACTGGACGTCTTCACCTTGGCACAAGGATGGTCATTCAGTGTCACCAGCGCCACCTTGATAATAACAAATATTTATTACAATCAGCACTGGAGGGAGGGGTGTGGGTAAATATATCAGGGTCCACTGTCAAATACATTGATCATCCAAGCTCTATCCATACGGCTTGTTTTTTCATTTTTTAAGATATAAATATAAATATATTTTTTATTATTATTATAACTAGACGGGCCGATTCTATGGCATCAGATGATTCTAGAACGTGCGATTATATAATAGTCTAACTACTCCCGCTACTGATCACAGCAACCGAGGAGGGCGGGGAGGCGCTGCTGTAAAGGGGTACAGGGCTTGGCAGGTGCTGCGGCTCGCCATCCACCTCTCCTTTGTGCTGACTCCCTCCTTGTACTCTCTCTTCCCCTGTGCTCTTTCTCCTCTTGTGCTCTCTCTTCCCTTGTGCTGTCTCTGCCTCCCTGTGTATTCTCTCTCCCCTTGAGCGCTCTTTCCCCTTGTGCGCTCTCCCCCATTGTACGTGCTGTCTCCCCCCGTTGTGTGCTGTTTCACTTACCCTCATTTGACATCTCTTTCCCCTGTGTGAATTCTCACCTTGTGCTCTCCGCTGTCCCTCTCTGTCCTCCTGTTGTACACAGTCTCAAACCCTGTGCGATGTCTCTTCTCCCTGTGCGCTCTCTCTCCTCTTGTGCTTTCTCTCTCCCCCTGTGCACTCTCTCTTTCCCCTTTTGCTGCCTCTCTCCTGTGCTCTCTCCCCTTGTGCTCTCTCACTCTTTGTGCTGTATCTCTCCCGCCATGGTGCTCTGTCTCTTTCCCCTGTATGCTCTCTCCCCCCCGTTGTGCACTCTCTCCCATCTGTGCACTCTCTCTCTCTCCCCCATTGTGCGCTGTCTCTTTCCCATTTTGCTTACTCTCTCCTGTGCTCTCTCCCCTTGTGCGCTCTCACCCCATGTGCTCTCTCACCCCTTGTGCTGTATCTCTCCCCCCATTGTGCTCTGTCTCTTTCCCCTGTATGTTCTCCCCCCCCCCCGTTGTTCACTCTCTCACCCCTTGTGCTGTATCTCTCCCGCCATTGTGCTCTGTCTCTTTCCCCTGTATGCTCTCTCCCCCCGTTGTGCACTTTCTCCCTGATGTGCACTCTCTCTCTATCTCCCCATTGTGCGCTGTCTCTTTCCCCCTATACACTCAGCAACACGCACCAGACTGTGTTCCACAGTGGAACGCAAATAGGAGTAAGTGCAGCAGCAGGATGTGTCCATCCCATGGGTATGACGGGACAGGCCCAGGTGATAATGAATCCTGCGCTGCAGCCAGTGCCCCGGATGGCGTGTGGCCCCCGTCACAGATGTCCTATAGGTGGCGCTGTATTCTTTGACTGATCAACCAATATTATGGGTTTTGACACTTTCCAGTTTACTATATTTAATTATAGGTTACAATGGGTTTTGACCTTGGATCTTGCGTGTTTCACAGTCCATGCTCTTAACTACTGTGCCCCCCCATCAGTAGTGACCTGATGGTGCCAATATAAAGCTGCTGCAGCCCTAGTAGGGAACAGCTGCGCAGAGGAGAGCGGGCATTAACATACAGCCGAGCCTCATTCATGAGCGCACAGGACACCCACACACATGGAGACCCGGGCGATGGTGGGGACATGGGCTGCCCACCATATATATACACACACATATTACACATATAGTGCCAGCCTCCGTGGGTATATAAATGACAATGTGTAGGAGCAGAGATACCATGATGCCAATCATCACTGCAGTGAACCATCTCTACCGGAGGTGCCAGGACCTCACTCACCCTCCAATACAATGTAACTAATAAACACCGAGCTCTTCTTCTTTATGGATCCTTTATATACATCTGCATCTATATCTCTGTATAGCTAGATTACAAATTTATATTATATATATATATATATATATATACACACGTAAATATCATTTTTTTACTATTTTATATTATTTTCTTCAAACAAATTTTTGTGAATATGGATTACAAAATTATACCAAATGACGCGAAAGCAATCACAATACAATAATAATAATAATAAATAATAGTATACTAATGGGCAGCTCAGTGGTTAGCACTATCTGGTGGCTCAATGATTAACACTATACGGTGGCTCAGTGGTTAGCACTGTATACGGTGGCTCAGTGGTTAGCACTGTATACGGTGGCTCAGTGGTTAGCACTGTATACGGTGGCTCAGTGGTTAGCACTGTATACGGTGGCTCAGTGGTTAGCACTGTATACGGTGGCTCAGTGGTTAGCACTGTATACGGTGGCTCAGTGGTTAGCACTGTATACGGTGGCTCAGTGGTTAGCGCTGTATACGGTGGCTCAGTGGTTAGCACTGTATACGGTGGCTCAGTGGTTAGCGCTGTATATGGTGGCTCAGTGGTTAGCACTGTATATGGTGGCTCAGTGGTTAGCACTGTATACGGTGGCTCAGTGGTTAGCACTGTATACGGTGGCTCAGTGGTTAGCACTGTATACAGTGGCTCAGTGGTTAGCACTGTATACGGTGGCTCAGTGGTTAGCACTGTATACAGTGGCTCAGTGGTTAGCACTGTATACGGTGGCTCAGTGGTTAGCACTGTATACGGTGGCTCAGTGGTTAGCACTGTATACGGTGGCTCAGGGGTTAGCACTGTATGGTGGCTCAGTGGTTAGCACAGTATACGGTGGCTCAGTGGTTAGCACAGTATACGGTGGCTCAGTGGTTAGCACTGTATATGGTGGCTCAGTGGTTAGCACTGTATATGGTGGCTCAGTGGTTAGCACTGTATACAGTGGCTCAGTGGTTAGCACTGTATATGGTGGCTCAGTGGTTAGCACTGTATACGGTGGCTCAGTGGTTAGCACTGTATGGTGGCTCAGTGGTTAGCACTGTATATGGTGGCTCAGTGGTTAGCACTGTATACGGTGGCTCAGTGGTTAGCACTGTATATGGTGGCTCAGTGGTTAGCACTGTATACGGTGGCTCAGGGGTTAGCACTGTATATGGTGGCTCAGTGGTTAGCACTGTATATGGTGGCTCAGTGGTTAGCACTGTATATGGTGGCTCAGTGGTTAGCACTGTATATGGTGGCTCAGTGGTTAGCACTGTATACGGTGGCTCAGTGGTTAGCACTGTATATGGTGGCTCAGTGGTTAGCACTGTATACGGTGGCTCAGTGGTTAGCACTGTATATGGTGGCTCAGTGGTTAGCACTGTATATGGTGGCTCAGTGGTTAGCACTGTATATGGTGGCTCAGTGGTTAGCACTGTATATGTGGCTCAGTGGTTAGCACTGTATATGGTGGCTCAGTGGTTAGCACTGATATGGTGGCTCAGTGGTTAGCACTGTATATGGTGGCTCAGTGGTTAGCACTGTATACGGTGGCTCAGTTGTTAGCACTGTATATGGTGGCTCAGTGGTTAGCACTGTATATGGTGGCTCAGTGGTTAGCACTGTATAGGTGGCTCAGTGGTTAGCACTGTATAGGTGGCTCAGTGGTTAGCACTGTATATGGTGGCTCAGTGGTTAGCACTGTATAGGTGGCTCAGTGGTTAGCACTGTATAGTGGCTCAGTGGTTAGCACTGTATAGGTGGCTCAGTGGTTAGCGCTGTATATGGTGCTCAGTGGTTAGCACTGTATAGGTGGCTCAGTGGTTAGCACTGTATATGGTGGCTCAGTGGTTAGCACTGTATATGGTGGCTCAGTGGTTAGCACTGTATACGTGGCTCAGTGGTTAGCACTGTATGGTGGCTCAGTGGTTAGCACTGTATGGTGCTCAGTGGTTAGCACTGTTAGGTGGCTCAGTGGTTAGCACTGTATACGGTGGCTCAGTGGTTAGCACTGTATATGGTGGCTCAGTGGTTAGCACTGTATAGGTGGCTCAGTGGTTAGCACTGTATACGGTGGCTCAGTGGTTAGCACTGTATAGGTGGCTCAGTGGTTAGCACTGTATAGGTGGCTCAGGGTTGTGGTTAGCATGTATAGGTGGCTCAGTGGTTAGCACTGTATAGGTGGCTCAGTGGTTAGCACTGTATAGGTGGCTCAGTGGTTAGCACTGTATATGGTGGCTCAGTGGTTAGCACTGTATACGGTGGCTCAGTGGTTAGCACTGTATACGGTGGCTCAGTTTGGTGCTATACTGTATACGTGGCTCGGGTTAGCACTGTATAGGTGGCTCAGTGGTTAGCACTGTATATGGTGGCTCAGTGGTTAGCACTGTATACGGTGGCTCAGTGGTTAGCACTGTATACGGTGGCTCAGTGGTTAGCACTGTATATGGTGGCTCAGTGGTTAGCACTGTATATGGTGGCTCAGTGGTTAGCACTGTATGGTGCTCAGTGGTTAGACTGTAATGGGGCTCAGTGGTTGCACTGTATAGGTGGCTCAGTGGTTAGCACTGTATAGTGGCTCAGTGGTTAGCACTGTATACGGTGGCTCAGTGGTTAGCACTGTATATGGTGTGTCAGTGTGTTAGCACTGTATAGGTGGCTCAGTGGTTAGCACTGTATAGGTGGCTCAGTGGTTAGCACTGTATATGGTGGCTCAGTGTTAGCACTGTATAGGTGGCTCATGGTTAGCACTGTATACGGTGGCTCAGTGGTTAGCACTGTATAGGTGGCTCAGTGTTAGCACTGTATAGGTGGCTCAGTGGTTAGCACTGTATACGTGGCTCAGTGGTTAGCACTGTATAGTGGCTCAGTGGTTAGCACTGTATAGGTGGCTCAGTGGTTAGCACTGTATATGGTGGCTCAGTGGTTAGCACTGTATGGTGGCTCAGTGGTTAGCACTGTATAGGTGGCTCAGTGGTTAGCACTGTATATGTGGCTCAGTGGTTAGCACTGTATAGGTGGCTCAGTGGTTAGCACTGTATAGGGCTCAGTGGTTAGCACTGTATAGTGGCTCAGTGGTTAGCCTGTATAGGTGGCTCAGTGGTTAGCACTGTATATGGTGGCTCAGTGGTTAGCACTGTATAGGTGGCTCAGTGGTTAGCACTGTATACGGTGGCTCAGTGGTTAGCACTGTATGGTGCTCAGTGGTTAGCACTGTATATGGCTCAGTGGTTAGCACTGTATGGTGGCTCAGTGGTTAGCACTGTATATGGGGCTCAGTGGTTAGCACTGTATAGGTGGCTCAGTGTTAGCACTGTATAGGTGCTCAGTGGTTAGCACTGTATGGTGGCTCAGTGGTTAGCACTGATACGTGGCTCAGTGGTTAGCACGTATAGTGGCTCAGTGGTTAGCACTGTATAGTGGCTCAGTGGTTAGCACTGTATAGGTGGCTCAGTGGTTAGCACTGTATAGGTGGCTCAGTGGTTAGCACTGTATAGTGGCTCAGTGGTTAGCACTGTATATGTGGCTCATGTTAGCACTGTATAGGTGGCTCAGTGTTAGCACTGTATACGGTGGCTCAGTGGTTAGCACTGTATATGGTGGCTCAGTGGTTAGCACTGTATAGGTGGCTCAGTGGTTAGCACTGTATAGGTGGCTCAGTGGTTAGCACTGTATATGTGGCTCAGTGTTAGCACTGTATAGGTGCTCAGTGGTTAGCCTGTATAGGTGGCTCAGTGGTTAGCACTGTATACGGTGGCTCAGTGGTTAGCCGTATACGGTGCTCAGTGGTTAGCACTGTATATGGTGGCTCAGTGGTTAGCCTGTATATGGTGGCTCAGTGTTAGCACTGTATAGGTGGCTCAGTGGTTAGCACTGTATACGTGGCTGTGGTTAGCACTGTATACGGTGGCTCAGTGGTTAGCACTGTTATGTGGCTCAGTGGTTAGCACTGTATGGTGGCTCAGTGGTTAGCACTGTATAGGTGGCTCAGTGGTTAGCACTGTATAGGTGGCTCAGTGGTTAGCACTGTTATGGTGGCTCAGTGGTTAGCACTGTATACGGTGGCTCAGTGTTAGCACTGTATATGGTGGCTCAGTGGTTAGCACTGTTTGGTGGCTCAGTGGTTAGCCTGTATAGGTGGCTCAGTGGTTTGCACTGTATATGGTGGCTCAGTGGTTAGCACTGTATATGGTGGCTCAGTGGTTAGCACTGTATACGGTGGCTCAGTGGTTAGCACTGTATATGGTGGCTCAGTGGTTAGCACTGTATACGGTGGCTCAGTGGTTAGCACTGTATACGGTGGCTCAGTGGTTAGCACTGTATATGGTGGCTTTGTGGTTAGCACTGTATATGGTGGCTCAGTGGTTAGCACTGTATACGGTGGCTCAGTGGTTAGCACTGTATACGGTGGCTCAGTGGTTAGCACTGTATATGGTGGCTCAGTGGTTAGCACTGTATACGGTGGCTCAGTGGTTAGCACTGTATATGGTGGCTCAGTGGTTAGCACTGTATATGGTGGCTCAGTGGTTAGCACTGTATACGGTGGCTCAGTGGTTAGCACTGTATACGGTGGCTCAGTGGTTAGCACTGTATAATGGTGGCTCAGTGGTTAGCACTGTATACGGTGGCTCAGTGGTTAGCCCTGTATACGGTGGCTCAGTGGTTAGCACTGTATACTGTGGCTCAGTGGTTAGCACTGTATACGGTGGCTCAGTGGTTAGCCCTGTATACGGTGGCTCAGTGGTTAGCACTGTATACTGTGGCTCAGTGGTTAGCACTGTATACGGTGGCTCAGGGGTTAGCACTGTTGTCTTGCAGCTCTGGGGTACGGGGCTTAAATCCAACATCTGCAGCAGTCTGTATGTTCTCGTGTTCCCTCCGTGTTCTCCGGTCCCCCCCCTCCATACACTGATCGGGGCTCACACTCTACATTCCCTATGGGGACAGTGATGATATCAGTATATAACTGTGGAATATGATTGCATTATAATAAGAATGACTAATAATCTAGTAATACTGCAATGTTAATAACTGATTTGATCGGAGTTTTCTGTACCCGGACAGGTGACGCCGGACGCCTTTCACCAGTGGCTCAGTCCCTATGTGGGGTGTGCTGTGCCCTCCGCTCCCCAGCGTCTGCCAATTACCGTCACCTACGTGCGGAGCGCCGGCTCCTATCTGCGGTTGCTATAGAGACGCGTCGATCTGTGTCTTGTCCCTGACGGGGCCGGTAAATTACTCTGGGCAGAGGGGCAGGCGCAGTTGCTTTGGTAACTACTAACCCGTGCAGCGGCTGTCGTTACAGTGTGTCAGTGCAGGTTGTGCTGAGATTGGGGATTATACAGGGCACTTTGGTGTCATTGTTGGTAACCCCCCAATGCAGTGGCTGTCGTTACAGTGTGTCAGTGCAGGTTGTGCTGAGATTGGGAGGTATGTGGGCATTATACAGGGCACCTTGGCATTATTGTTGGTAACTCCACAATGCGGCGGCTGTCGTTACAGTGTGTCAGTGCAGGTTGTGCTGGGACTGGGGATTATACAGGGCTCTTTGGTGTCATTGTTGGTAACCCCCCCAATGCGGTGGCTGTCGTTACAGTGTATCAGTGCAGGTTGTGCTGGGACTGGGAGGTATGTGGGGATTATACAGGGCACCTTGGCATTACTGTTGGTAACTCCACAATGCGGTGGCTGTCGTTACAGTGTGTCAGTGCAGGTTGTGTTGAGATTGGGGATTATACAGGGCACCTTGACATTATTGTTGGTAACTCCACAATGCGGCGGCTGTCGTTACAGTGTATCAGTGCAGGTTGTGCTGGGACTGGGAGGTATGTGGGGATTATACAGGGCACCTTGGCATTACTGTTGGTAACTCCACAATGCGGTGGCTGTCGTTACAGTGTGTCAGTGCAGGTTGTGTTGAGATTGGGGATTATACAGGGCACCTTGACATTATTGTTGGTAACTCCACAATGCGGCGGCTGTCGTTACAGTGTATCAGTGCAGGTTGTGCTGGGACTGGGAGGTATGTGGGGATTATACAGGGCACCTTGGCATTACTGTTGGTAACTCCACAATGCGGTGGCTGTCGTTACAGTGTGTCAGTGCAGGTTGTGTTGAGATTGGGGATTATACAGGGCACTTGACATTATTGTTGGTAACTCCACAATGCGGCGGCTGTCGTTACAGTGTTCAGTGTAGATTGTGCTGGGACTGGGAGGTATGTGGGGATTATACAGGGCACTTGGCATTATTGTTGGTAACTCCACAATGCGGGGCTGTCGTTACAGTGTCAGTGCAGGTTGTGTTGAGATTGGGGATTATACAGGGCTCTTGGCATTATGTTGGTAACCCACCATGCGGCGGCTGTCGTTACAGTGTGTCAGTGTAGATTGTGCTGGGACTGGGAGGTATGTGGGGATTATACAGGGCACTTTGGCATTGTGGTAACCCACAATGCGCGGCTTGTCGTTACAGTTGAGCAGTGCAGTGTGCAGGACTAGAGTATGTTGCATTATACAAGGCACCTTGGCATTACTGTTGGTAACCCCCCATGCGCGCTTCGTTACAGTGTTCAGTGCAAGTTGTGCTGGATGGAGGTATGTGGGATTATTCAGCTCTTGTGTCATTGGCACCACTCCTTATTGTCATACTTGAGCACCGCCAGACTAACCATTCAGTCGCTCAAGCACTCACTCATTCCTATAACCCATGGTCTTCCTTCTTTTGCATGCTATAGCATGTTTTCACTTCCTTGCATGACCTTCTCTCCACCTCCATGCCTTATTAATAGCCTGCACCCCTTGTTGTACAGCTAGACAGCCCTTCCTTCCCACTCTGCTGTTATCAGCTGCACAGTATCACCATTCGCTCCACACTTCTCAATTACGAGGCTCATCTTCTTGTCGCATTTCTAGCTAAACCTTATTAATGGCCAAAGAACACACTCAGCTCTGCTACATCTGCTCTTTTCTGCCGCAGCGCAGCAGCTTGTTGCAGTGCAGAAGCCTGGGAAAAAAAATACATTCTGCAGCCCGGAGACAGCGCCTGCCATAGACACAACGCCATGTCTTACGTTACGACGAGGACGCGATCCTGCCAATCGATAGGAATATTACACAAGTTGTAAATATTATATATAATGGATATACGATGACAGAAATAAATGCTAGAAACAGGAGAAAATAACAAAAATAAATAAAAAAAGAAAGATTTTTTTTTAGATTTGATATATGTGATAAAAATAAAAGGTGAAAATTAGAGAAAATAACAAAAAATAAAATATATATATATTTATTATTATTTTTACCTTATATTGGATATAGGAGTGATAGAAATAAATGGTAAAAATAGGAGAAAATAACAAAAATAAAAAATAATATATTCATTATTTTTTTTCCCTTATATTGGATATAGGAGTGATAGAAATAAATGGTAAAAAAATAGGAGAAAATAACAAAAAATAAAAAAAATAATATATTTATTATTTTTTTTTTCCTTATATTGGATATAGGAGTGACAGCAGAAATACATACTCAAAACAGGAGAAGATAACAAAAAAATATATATATATATAGATGATATAGGGGTAACATAATTAAATGCTGAAATAGGAGAACATAACAAAAAATATATAATTTTTTAAAATTGCATATAGGAGTGATACAAGTGATAAAAAGGGAGAAAATAACAAAGAAATAAAAAATATTTATTTTTTTATATTGGATATATGTGATAAAAATACATGCAAAAATAGGAGAAAATAACAAAACTAAATAAAAATATATATTTTTCTTATATTAAATATAGGTGTGACATACCATAATTATGTGCTAAAATAGGAGAAAAAAACAAAAGTAAATAATATATATATATATATATATATATATACACACATACTTTTTCTTATATTGGATATAGGAGGAATATAAATAAATGCTAAAATAATAATAATCTTTATTTATTTTAGCACCAACCTATTCCGCAGCGCTTTAAAATAGGAGAAAATAACAAAAACAAATAAAAATATATATTTATTATTTTTTTTCCCTATATTTGGATTAAATGCTAAAATAGGAGAAAATAACAAAAATAAATTAAAAAAAATATATTTTTTTAATATATTGGATATGAGAGTGATATAATTAGATACTAAAATAGGAGAAAATGATAAAAAGAAATAAAACTATTTTTTTTTTCTTATGGTGGATATAGGAGTGATATAAATAAATGCTAAAATATGAGAAAATAACAAAAAGAAATAAAAAAATATATATATTTCTCATATTGGATATAGGAGCAACATAAATAAATGGTAAAATAGGAGAAAATAACAAGAAATATATATATATATTTTCTTATATTGTATATAGGTGTGACACACATATATATATAGATTGTGAGCTACAACTGGGACAGTGATGATGATGTATGTAAAGTGCTATGGAATTAATAACACTATATAAGTGAATAAATATTATTATTTCATGATTAAATGTCAAAATAGGAGAAAATAACAAAAGTAATAAAATATATATTTCTTTTTTTTCTTATATTGGATATAGGAGTGACAACTAAATGCTAAAATAGGAGAAAATAACAAAAAGAAATAAAAAAGGAAATACATTTTTTCTTGTATTGGATATAGAAGGGATATAAACAAATGCTAAAATAGGAGAAAATAACAAAAGTTATAAATAATTTTTTTTTTTTTTTATTGGTGATAGAAAACACAGCTGAGGATAAAAATCAATGTATATATGTATTTTGCATTCCAATTCCTTAATGTTTATTTCGCCCTTTCCTTTAGAATCCAGGGAGTCTTGAGCTGCACTTTACAGCGTAACTAAGTTGAGCTATAGAAAGCTTTGAAGAAGTTTGAAAAATCTCAGCAATCCCGCCACGGTGTGTCAGGGGACAAGAACTGCTGGTGATAAGCTCTTTCTGCAAAGATTTGGAAATATTGGTATTATCACACCTTCCAATGGAGCGCGAGGCTGCCATTCCCAGAGAGCGCCACTAGGAGGAGCTCTGGCAACTGCTTACAGCCTGAGCGCTGGGCACATTGGTGGCCTGGGCTTTCTTCTTGTTGCCTCTTATTTTCTAGCACAAAATAAAACTAAGAAAAATTAAAAAAGAAAATAAAAAGCCCATTCAATGCCGGCATTGGTTTCTTATGTTAAAAACGGAGACGGCCTTTTTTTTCCCTTCTTAAATTGCAAATACTAAAAACCCGAATAGCCTTCCTTTATGGTATTCAGCGCACATAAATATAAAATAGCGGTGCGATAGTCTGCACAGAGCCCGATCGATGCCATCGACTGAGCTGTGCTGCAAAATCGCAACGGACTGGTTTATGCTTCTCGTGAACTTTTCCGCTCGGCTCGGCTGGACCTCAGATCCCACATCTCATGGGGTGATCGGGGGATTTACAGCTGGACCCCAGAACCTCAGAACCCCGCACCTCATGGGGCGATCGGGGGATTTATATCTGGACCCAGAACCTCGTGGGGCTATCGGGGGATTTACAGCTGGACCCCAGAACCTCAGGACCCCGACCTCATGGGGCGATCGGGGGATTTATATCTGGACCCCAGAACCTCAGAACCCCGCACCTCATGGGGCGATCGGGGAATGTAAGCTGGACCCCAGAACCTCAGAACCCCACACCTCATGGGGCGATCAGGGGATTTACAGCTGGACCTCAGAACCTCGCACCTCATGGGGTGATCGGGGGATTTATATCTGGACCCCAGAACCTCAGAACCCCCACATCTCATGGGGCGATCGGGGGATTTACAGCTGGACCCCAGAACCCCGCACGGCGATTTACAGCTGGACCCCAGAACCCCGCACCTCATTGGGCGATCGGGGGATTTACAGCTGGACCCCAGAACCCCGCACGGCGTTTACAGCTGGACCCCAGAACCCCGCACCTCATTGGGCAATCGGGGGATATACAGCTGGACCCCAGAACCCCGCACTCATGGGGGGATTTACAGCTGGACCCAGAACCCCGCACCTCATGGGGGGATTTACAGCTGGACCCCAGAACCCCGCACCTCATTGGGCGATCAGGGGATTTACAGCTGGACCCCAGAACCCACACCTCATTGGGCGATCGGGGGATTTACAGCTGGACCCCAGGACCCTGCACCTTGTGGGGGATTTACAGCTGGACCCCAGAACCCTGCACCTCATTGGACGATCGGGGGATTTACAGCTGGACTCCAGGACCTCAGAACCCTGCACCTCATGGGGCGATTTACAGCTGGACCCCAGGACCTCAGAACCCTGCACCTCATGGGGCAATTGGGAGATGTACAGCTGGACCCCCAGGACCTCATGGGATGGTTGGGGGATTTACAGCTGGACCCCAGAAGTTTAGATCCACTGGCGGAACTTCAGGCCCAGGGGCCCCGATGTGAAAGCTCCAATAGGGCCCTCAGTTATTGGAAATCTTTAATAGCATTAGTCTTTTTCTATTGACCAAAGGGACTTCGGGCCCCTCTAGGCTGCAGGGCCCGGGTGCAATCGCAACCCCTGCACCTATTGTAGTTACGCCCCTGCGTAGATGCCTGGACCTCATGGGGCGATCTGGCGATTTACAGCTGGACCAGACCCCACGCCTCATGGGTCAATTTACAGCTGGTCCTTAGACCCCAACCTCATGGGGAGATTGGGGGGGATATTTACAGCTGGACCCAAGACCCCCAAACCTCATTCTCATCACACCCCTTTCCTCTATATAACTATGATATCCACATGGTTGGGTAGAAGGCACCGCCGTTGCATCTCATTCTTAGCTCACTGTATAGGAGGGGGTCCGGCCTTCGTTACCTGACTTATAGGGGATAAAATAATGGAAAAAACACCACCAAGTGGCAAAGCGCAGTGATAACAAATAAATGGAAATAACTCCGCACATGAGCAGAGGACGGAGGGACGACACTTTCATCAGGGCCAGGATTATTCCCTCCCCAATCTCACGTGGGCACAGGGAAGATGCCAACTTGATAGAATTCTGTACCAGGAACCAAAAAAGTTCTACATTTAAAGGGCCAGTACACCTCAATACCTCCCCCTTCCCAAAAACTACAACTCCCAGCAATTCCATGATTGATAGGGAAGGGGGGGGGGCGGAGGGGGATTTTTCTTTTAGATCTGGCATCCTTTCTCCTAGGGAAGAGGAATAAGTACCCAAGAGTCCAATTAGTCTCCCTCAGCTGATAACAGAATATATGTTCAAGGTGATAGGAGGGAGTATATACCATTGGTAGGGGAGAGATGTACTGTGGTGACGGGGCCTCTGGTTTAGAGAGGGGTATCTAGCATTGGTTCACTGCATCCCTTGTTTTGATGGGTGGTAAGAAGCTAAGGACAAGGGTTTGGGGAAAGTAGGGGAGCTATAGCCTAGATTCAGGGGGGAGTAGAGGAGCTATAGACCCAGATTTAGGGGCAGGAGTAGAAGAGCTATAGAGCCAGATTTGGGGGCAGGAGTAGAGGAGCTATAGAGCCAGATTTGGGGGCAGGAGTAGAGGAGCTAGAGCCAGATTTGGGGGCAGGAGTAGAGGAGCTATAGAGCCAGATTTGGGGGCAGGAGTAGAGGAGCTATAGAGCCAGATTTGGGGGCAGGAGTAGAGGAGCTATAGAGCCAGATTGGGGGCAGGAGTAGAGGAGCTATAGAGCCAGATTTGGGGCAGGAGTAGGGGAGCTATAGAGCCAGATTTGGGGGCAGGAGTAGGGGAGCTTAGAGCCAGATTTGGGGGGTAGGAGTAAGGAGCTTTAGACCCAGACATGGGGGAATAGAGGAGCTATAGCCTCTCATTTGGGGGAGTAGAGATAATATAGACCCAGATTTGAGGTGGGGAGGGACAGAAGTGCTATAGACCCGGATTTGGGAGAGGTAGGAGAGCTAAAGCTCAAATTTGAGGGAGGTAGAGGTGCTATACACCCACATTTGGGGACCACCTCAAGAAGGGGGCTAAGGTACCCATTGCAGAAGCCAATACAGTCCCATTAAGTGCCACCTATCAAGTGACTGAACATTTCATTACCCAAATAAACAGAAGTTTAGAATGTTTTCTCTCTTTCAATCATAAAATGTAAACAAATAATTCAGAACAGTCTTACCCCAGATTTAGAGGGGGGCTTAGACACCTCAAAAAGGGGGGGCTATGGTACCCATTGGATAAAGTCTACTCAGTCCCTTTAAACGCCACCTCTAGTGATGGACGAGTTCATTAGAAGTTTTGTTTATCTTTATCTGGATTCTAAATGTAAACAAACAAACTCAACAATTGTTCCCCGGATTTAGGTTGTGGAGGGGGTTATACACCTCAAAAAAGGGGGGGGCTATGGTACCCCTTGCATAACAATCCCTTTAAACGCCACCTATACTGACTATAAACTTCCATCACCCCCTCAAAAAAACAGAAGTAGTTTTTAATATCTTTTTTTTTTTTTATTTAAGATTATAAATTTAAACAAATAAATCTGAAACAGTTTTACCCGGTGATAATATACAGATCAATATACACAAAATACATCGGACACAAAAATAAAGAGACCTTGGATCTGATACACATAGTGCTTGTAAGTGAATGCTGGCACGGCAGGCTCGTCATCCTAAACCACCTTTTTACAACAAAAGGATTAAATGCCAAAAACAAACAAAATATAGAAAATAATAATAATAATAATAATGGACAGATCACATGATGCTGAAGGCTGAAATAAGAACAAATGAACTTAGGAGGGGGGGAGAGGCGGCATCTAGTGTTAGGAGGGGACAGGTCATCATGGATTTGGGGACCAGAAGAATGCCCACATGGTTGGGGGTTCCTTGTGGGCATCTTCAGGTTCCCAAATCCATTATAACCTCCCCCCCCTCTAACATCATGATTGACAATCTAACACCACAAGGAAGAGAACACACAAAGTTACAATGTTGCAATTTCTGCCTTCATGTTACAACCTGAAAACTTGACAAAGACTGGAGGAAACCATGATAAGTGAGGGACCTGGGTAGGAAGAAGCCAGGGGGTCATATCAAAGATACAATGGGGGTAGTTGGGATAGGGGGGGACCCCCCTCCACCACCAAACCAGGTGAGGAACCCATCATGGGTGAAGTAGCCTGAGCCTGGGTTATTGTTCCTGCTGCAGGAAGAAGAAGCCAGGGGTCATCTCATAAATATGGAGGTATAAGGGGGACCCCCACCCCAAAACTAGCTGAATAACCCAAGTCTGGGTTGTTGTTCCTCCAGGACCTTCTGCAGGAACAAGAAGCCAGGGGGAAGGGGGTCATCCCATAAATGCGGAGGTATAATGGATTGGTGACCTCCACCACCAAGCCAGGAGAAGAACCCACCATGGGTGAAGAATTAAGGACCTTGGTGGTTGTTGTTCCTTCTGCAGGAAGAAGCCAGGGGTAATCTCATAAATATGTAGGTATAAGGGGGGGGGACCTCCACCCCCAAAACTAGCTGGATAACCCAAGTCTGGGTTGTTGTTCCTCCAGGACCAAGAAGCCAGGGAGGTATAATGGATTAGTGACCTCCACCACCAAGCCAGGAGGACCTTGGTGGTTGTTGTTCCTTCTGCAGGAAGAAGCCAGGGGAGGTCATACAATAGGGGGTTGGGGGGACCTCCACCACCATACCAGATGAAGAACTTACCATGGGTGAAGTAGTGAGGACCTGGGTTATTGTTCCTTCTGAAGGAAGAAGAAGCCAGGGGTCATCTCATAAGTGCAGAGATACATTGAGGGGGGTTGGGGGGGGGACCCTCCACCATCAAACCAGGTGAGGAACCCACCCACCATGGGTGAAGAAGAGGTGAGGACCTGGTATAATGGATAGGGGGTCCTCTCCTCCTCCCACCACCTGGGTATTGTTCCTGCAGGAAGAAGCCAGGGGGTCATCTCATAAGTGCAGAGATACAATGAGGGGGAGGTAAACCAGGTGAAGACCCCCCTATCATGGGGTGAAGAAGTTCCTCCCCAACTTTCAGATCTGCAGCCAGTGCCCACAACAAAACGACAACATAGAAAAGGAAAAAAAAAAAAAAAAAAAAAAAAACGCAATTAAATAGGTGTTTCTCTGTTTTGTAAAAATAAAGTCTGGTCTGTACAGATTCTAGAAAACATCATCATCACTATACAGGTGCCCCCCCCTCCTCCTCCCTTGCCCCAAGAGCTTGCAATCCATCTGCTAGAACGCCACGATGGCTCTAGTCCATGCCCCCAGGCTGGCCAGCGCCTGTTTGCCACATAGGTGCCCGTTCAGACTCTGCTCAGTCTCTGCCTGGCGGCTCATCAGTCCAGAGAAGCCGGAGCCGAAGATGGAGATGAGGTTGGAGATGTTGGAGGAGTCCGCGGGCTCCGGCGGTGCCGGGCACAAGTCCTCGTACCGGCCCCTCTTGCAGGGCACGGTGTCCGGCTCGTCGTCCTCGTACCGGCTCCTCTTGCAGGGGGGCCCCGGCTCGTCCTGGTAGTGGTGGGGGTTGTACCCCGCCGGGGGGTACCTGCTGCGCCGGGGAGCCGGGCACGGGGCTCCGTGGCACGGGCAGTCCGCGTGCAGGTAGCCGTTCTCCACGGTGGTGACGACGTGAGTGTCCAGGTCCAGCACGGTGGTCGGGCTGCAGTGGGCGCCGGCCCCGGGGGCTTCCTCCTCCTCCTCCGAGCAGCAGCTCCGCGGGTAGAAGCTGCCGCCCGCCTGTAAGTCCTTGCCCGGGTGCGGAGCCAGTGCGCACGGCGGCAGCTCCAGCGGCTCCTCCAGGGGCTCCAGCTGCAGGTCGGGCTGGATCCGGAGATCTGGCAGGATCCGGAGCTCGGGCTGGATCCGGGGCAGCTGCTGCATCTCGTCCTCCTCCTCCGGGATCTGTAGCGGGCTGAGCTCCGGGATCTCCTCCGGGGCGCAGTGCTCCAGCAGCGGCTGGGGGAAGGCGGGCTGCCGCCGGTACAGCTCGGCGTAGCGCTCGCTCAGGTAGAGCTGCCGGGCGTTCCGCAGGACGTAGGACACCAGCAGGTTCTTGTGCAGCTTGATGCCTCCGCGCTGGGTGCGGGAGCTGTGGATCTTCCGCAGGGACAGGCTGATCAGGCTCTGCGCGTCCAGGGCGCTCTCCATGCTGGAGCCGGGGCTCACACACCGCTCTGTGTCACCTCCTCCCCCTCTGCCCCGCCAAGCGCACAGCTGCCTGTGCCTGATCCCCGGCTCTGGGACACTTATATACCGGGATCTCGGGCCCGCCCCGGACACCAAGCACCAATCACAGAGGGGCATTCACCACGAGTGACAGCGCTGACACGCCCCCCGTCACCGCTCACAGCCAATGGGGTGAAGGCGGGAGCTCGGGGCCGTTCAAATGACGGAGCTGCGATCGGTGCCGGAGAGAGAAGGCAGCGGAGCGGAGAACGGGGACCGGGGAGCCGAGACCGGGGAGCCGAGACCGGGGAGCGGAGACAGGGGAGACCGAGGAGAGAGAAGGCAGCGGAGCGGAGAACGGGGACCGGGGAGCCGAGACCGGGGAGCCGAGACCGGGGAGCGGAGACAGGGGGGGACCGAGGAGAGAGAAGGCAGCGGAGCGGAGAACGGGGACCGGGGAGCCGAGACCGGGGAGCCGAGACCGGGGAGCCGAGACCGAGGAGAGAGAAGGCAGCGGAGCGGAGAACGGGGACCGGGGAGCCGAGACCGGGGAGCCGAGACCGGGGAGCGGAGACAGGGGAGCCGAGAACGGGAACCGGGGAGCGGAGACAGGGGAGACCGAGGAGAGAGAAGGCAGCGGAACGGGGACCGGGGAGCCGAGAACGGGGAGCCGAGACCGGGGAGCGGGGGAAGAAGAGACCGGGGAGCTGCGATCGGTGCCGGAGAGAGAAGGCAGCGGAGCGGGGAACAGGAACCGGGGACAGCGGAGAACGGGGAGCCGAGAACGGGGAGACCGAGGAGAGAGAAGAGATAGGGGGGACAGCGGAGAACGGGGGGAGAAGTCAGCGGAGACAACAGGGGTCACTGCGGGGAGAACGGAGAGCTGAAACAGGGACAGCGGAGAACGGGGACAACAGGGGCCACTCTCAGGACTGAGACTACTGGAGGACGGGGGCCACTGCCAGGAGAACAGGGGCCACTACTATGAGAAGGGGGGCCACTGCTAGGAGGACTGGGGACAACAGGGGCCACTGCCAGGAGGACTGGGGACAACAGGGGCCACTCTCAGGACTGAGACTGCTGGAGGACGGGGGCCACTGCCAGGACAACAGGGGCCACTACTATGAGAAGGGGGGCCACTGCTAGGAGGACTGGGGACAACAGGGGCCACTGCCAGGAGGACTGGGGACAACAGGGGCCACTGCCAGGAGGACTGGGGACAACAGGGGCACATGCTATGAGAAGGGGGGACAACAGGGGTCACTGCCAGGAGGACTGGGGACAACAGGGGCCACTGCCAGGAGGACTGAGGACAACAGGGGTCACTGCCAGGAGGACTGGGGACAACAGGGGCCACTGCCAGGAGGACTGGGGACAACAGGGGCCACTGCCAGGAGGA
The DNA here is from genome assembly GCA_033576535.1 of Allobates femoralis. Taxonomy (NCBI): domain Eukaryota; kingdom Metazoa; phylum Chordata; class Amphibia; order Anura; family Aromobatidae; genus Allobates; species Allobates femoralis. The sequence goes on from JARQOC010000008.1 coordinate 8,534,500, forward strand.
CTGAGGACAACAGGGGTCACTGCCAGGAGGACTGGGGACAACAGGGGCCACTGCCAGGAGGACTGAGGACAACAGGGGTCACTGCCAGGAGGACTGAGGACAACAGGGGTCACTGCCAGGAGGACTGGGGACAACAGGGGTCACTGCCAGGAGGACTGGGGACAACAGGGGCCACTGCCAGGAGGACTGGGGACAACAGGGGCCACTGCCAGGAGGACTGGGGACAACAGGGGCCACTGCTAGGAGGACTGGGGACAACAGGGGCCACTGCTATGAGAAGGGGGGACAACAGGGGTCACTGCCAGGAGAACTGGGGACAACAGGGGCCACTGCCAGGAGGACTGGGGACAACAGGGGCCACTGCCAGGAGGACTGGGGACAACAGGGGCCACTGCTAGGAGGACTGGGGACAACAGGGGCCACTGCCAGGAGGACTGGGGACAACAGGGGCCACTGCCAGGACGACTGGGGACAACAGGGGCCACTGCCAGGACGACTGGGGACAACAGGGGCCACTGCCAGGAGGACTGGGGACAACAGGGGCCACTGCCAGGAGGACTGGGGACAACAGGGGCCACTGCCAGGAGGACTGGGGACAACAGGGGCCACTGCCAGGAGGACTGGGGACAACAGGGGCCACTGCTAGGAGGACTGGGGACAACAGAGGCCACTGCCAGGAGGACTGGGGACAACAGGGGCCACTGCCAGGAGGACTGGGGACAACAGGGGCCACTGCCAGGAGGACTGGGGACAACAGGGGCCACTGCCAGGAGGACTGGGGACAACAGGGGCCACTGCCAGGAGGACAGGGCCAGGACAACAGGGGCCACTGCCAGGAGGACTGGGAACAACAGGGGCCACTGCCAGGAGGACTGGGGACAACAGGGGCCACTGCCAGGAGGACTGGGGACAACAGGGGCCACTGCCAGGAGGACAGGGCCAGGACAACAGGGGCCACTGCCAGGAGGACTGGGGACAACAGGGGCCACTGCCAGGAGGACTGGGGACAACAGGGGCCACTGCCAGGAGGACAGGGCCAGGACAACAGGGGCCACTGCCAGGAGGACTGGGGACAACAGGGGCCACTGCCAGGAGGACAGGGCCAGGACAACAGGGGCCACTGCCAGGGGGACTGGGGACAACAGGGGCCACTGCCAGGAGGACAGGGCCAGGACAACAGGGGCCACTGCCAGGAGGACTGGGGACAACAGGGGCCACTGCCAGGAGGACAGGGCCAGGACAACAGGGGCCACTGCCAGGAGGACTGGGGACAACAGGGGCCACTGCCAGGAGAGAGGATGAGGGACACTGCCAGTAGAATGGGGAGACACTGCTGGGAGTGACACTGCCGGGGCAGAGATTGCCAGGAGAACAGGAGACACTACCAGGAGGATGGGGGGACACTGCCAGGAGAGAGGCTGTCAGGAGGATGGGGGACACTGCTGGGACATGGACTACCAGGAGGACAGGAGACACTGCTGTGACAGACTGCCAGGAGGACAGGAGACACTGCCGAGAGGGAGACTGCCAAGAGGGTGGTGGACACTGAAGAGAGAGAGACTGCTGGAGGACGGGGGACACTGCTCCCTGGAGACACAGATCCATGGAGAGAAAGCTCGTCCATAGCCGGCATCCCAGAGGAGTGTGAGGACAGAGACCGGTCCAGCAGCACTGGGTCCGAGGAACACGGCAGCACCGACCAACTACCAGCGGGATAGATTCCCTGATTGTATCTGGAAGTCACACGGGATAGAAGGAGCCCGGTAACACTGTGAAAGACGGTTACTGCAGGCTAGGCTAACACCAGAGTGTCGGCTCTGAGGGGGACTGAAGTCACACACCGACTCCCCAGACAAACCGGCGGGGAACACAGATTCCAGATCCGTGTTCCCACCACAGGGTTGGAGGCTCAGCAGTATCCAGGAGGACCCGGCTTACCGCCCGCACACATAGGGGGAAGCTACACACAAGGGGCCGAGCTGCCGCCATACAATCCGCAGGAAGAACAGAGAGAGAAAGAACCAGCCTGAAAGGACATATAGAAGGAGTGGGGGGTCTCAAAGCGACAGCCTGGCTGCAGAGGGTTCAAGTGTCCGGAGTTAATGGAGTCGTGAATTGAACTGTACCGTGTTGTAAACTGCTTGAACTGAAGAACTTGAGAGCAAACCCGGTGAACCCTGCTCCAGTTTCCTTGTCTGATTCCAGGTATACTGAACTGTACATTACACCCTTTTACCCTGCCAGGGGCAGCCGACCCGCGGCGGGCTTGTCCATCCAGCTGCAGCCCATCCATCCTCCATCTTCCTGGCAGAGCTGGTCCCATCACTGACCACAACCCAGTGGGTGGCGTCACGACAAATAAGGATAAAGTCTTGAGAAAATATGTGGTATCCCTGCCCTCCTACTTGAGAGACACCCTGGATCTGCTTACCAAATTGGACAACATCATTGTGGAGCCTGATGTCCACCTGGCATCGATTGATGTCGTGGCGCTATATAGCAGTATGACACATGAATATGGGTTGGAGGCAGTAGAACACTACTTAAGTGCTAGAGGTACTCAATTCGCTGAACATAAGTTTATAGTATCTTTGCTAGAATATGTTCTAACTCATAATTATTTCAGATTCTATGGCAGGTTCTACCACCACCAGCTCAGGGGCGCAGCCATGGGCTGTTCCATGGTATCAACATATGCCAACTTGTTCCCGGGCTGGTGGGAGGACACCATTGTGTTTGGCGGAGACGATAATTGCCTGATCCTTTTCTGGGGGCGCTACATAGATGATATTTTCATCCCTTGTCAGATAATCCTCAGTTTCTTCCTGAAAATGATTGCAATCACAGATTCTTTGCTATTATTATCTTCATTTAATTTGTCTTCAATGAAAAAACACAAAATAATTGTCCTAAAGCCAAATTGGATCTAATTCCACCAAACATAAAAAAGGGGGTGGACAAAAGTATTGGCACTGTTAGAAAAATCATGTGATGCTTCTCTAATTTGTGTAATTAACAGCACCTGTAACTTACCCGTGGCACCTAACAGGTGTTAGCAATAACTAAATCACACTTGCAGCCAGTTGACATGGATTAAAGTTGACTCAACCTCTGTCCTTGTGTGTACCACATTGAGCATGGAGAAAAGAAAGAAGACCAAAGAACTGTCTGAGGACTTGAGAAACCAAATTGTGAGGAAGCATGAGCAATCTCAAGGCTACAAGTCCATCTCCAAAGACCTGAATGTTCCTGTGTCTACCGTGCGCAGTGTCATTAAGAAGTGTAAAGCCCATGGCACTGTGGCTAACCTCCCTAGATGTGGACGGAAAAGAAAAATTGACGAGAGATTTCAACGCAAGATTGTGCGGATGGTGGATAAAGAACCTCGACTAACATCCAAACAAGTTCAAGCTGCCCTGCAGTCCGAGGGTACAACAGTGTCACCCCGCACTATCCGTCAGCGTCTGAATGAGAAGGGACTGTATGGTAGGAGACCCAGGAAGACCCCACTTCTTACCTCGAGACATAAAAAAGCCAGGCTGGAGTTTGCCAAAACTTACCTGAGAAAGTCTACAACGTTCTGGAAGAATGTTCTCTGGTCAGATGAGACACAAGTAGAGCTTTATTGGCAAAGGCATCAACATAGAGTTTACAGGAGAAAAAAAGAGGCATTCAAAGAAAAGAACACGGTCCCTACAGTCAGACATGGCGGAGGCTCCCTGATGTTTTGGGGTTGCTTTGCTGCCTCTGGCACTGGACTGCTTGACCGTGTGCATGGCATTATGAAGTCTGAAGACTACCAACACATTGTGCAGCATAATGTAGGGCCCAGTGTGAGAAAGCTGGGTCTCCCTCAGAGGTCATGGGTCTTCCAGCAGGACAATGACCCAAAACACACTTCAAAAAGCACTAGAAAATGGTGTGAGAGAAAGCACTGGAGACTTCTAAGGTGGCAGCAATGAGTCCAGACCTGAATCCCATAGAACACCTGTGGAGAGATCTAACAATGGCAGTTTGGAGAAGGCGCCTTCACATATCAGGGACCTGGAGCAGTTTGCCAAAGAAGAATGGTGTAAAATTCCAGCAGAGCATTGTAAGAAACTCATTGATGGTTACCGGAAGCGGCTGATCGCAGTTATTTTGGCTAAAGGTTGTGCAACCAAGTATTAGGCTGAGGGTGCCAATACTTTTGTCCGGCCCATTTTTGGAGTTTTGTGTGAAATCAATGTTTTTGCTTCATTCTCTTTTGTGTTTTTTCCATTTAAGACGAATTAAGTGAAGATAATAATAGCAAAGAATTTGTGATTGCAATCATTTTCAGGAAGAAGCTGAGATTATCTGACAGAATTGCAGGGGTGTCAATACTTTTGGCCAACACTGTATATGTGTACTTGTACTTGTGGAATATATAGAATATATAGGGAAAACAAAACGTGAGTTCCGTAGGAGAATCAGGGAGCATATTGGGGATGTTAGAAACAACAGGGACACCCCAATATCCTTCCCGCTGCGTGCTTGTTATTTATTCATGCCCCTATGGGCGTGCTACAGAGCAGGGAGACAGTGCTCGTCATGTAAGGGGCGGTAAAGCCGCTATGACGCTAATCGTGTCATATCCGGCTTTACCACGTCAGTACACCCATTAGGTGTCCAGTGAACACACATCGCGCATGCGCACTTGGCAGTGCGACGTCGGCAGTACACCATAATGGGTGTACTGACGTGGTAAAGCCGGATATGACGCGATTAGCGTCATAGCGGCTTTACCGCCCCTTACATGGCACCCACAGTCTCCCTGCTCTGTAGCACGCCCATAGGGCAGGCAGGAATAAATAACAAGCAGGCGGCGGGGAGGTCCACAATGGAACGCCTTTTGCAGCTTCTCAAATAATGAGAAGCCGCAGATTATAAAGTATCAAAACAACTTTTCTAAACTTTACTATATCGATTTACAAGCACAAAGGGATGGCTAGAAAGCTATTACCATGGTGCAGGGACAGGTATATAGAGGCTGGGGGCACATTTCTAGAGGTCAGGTTCCATTTAAGGGTGCCTTAGCATTAACATCTCCACCTGTAAACTGTATACAAGAGTGCCCGCTACTGAGGCCCCCCTCACAAGAGTGCCCGCTACTGAGGCCCCCCTCACAAGAGTGCCCGCTACTGAGGCCCACATCACAAGAGTGCCCACTACTGAGGCCTCCATCACAAGAGTGCCCGCTACTGAGGCCCCCCTCACAAGAGTGCCCGCTACTGAGGCCCCCATCACAAGAGTGCCCGCTACTGAGGCCCCCCTCACAAGAGTGCCCGCTACTGAGGCCCCCATCACAAGAGTGCCCGCTACTGAGGCCCCCTCACAAGAGTGCTCGGTACTGAGGCCCCCATCACAAGAGTGCCTGCTACTGAGGCCCACATCACAAGAGTGCCCGCTACTGAGGCCCCCATCACAAGAGTGCCCACTACTGAGGCCCCCATCCCAAGAGTGCCTGCTACTGAGGCCCCCATCACAAGAGTGCCTGCTACTGAGGCCCCCATCACAAGAGTGCCCGCTACTGAGGCCCCCATCACAAGAGTGCCTGCTACTGAGGCCCCTCACACAAGAGGTCCCGGTACTGAGGCCCCCATCACAAGAGTGCCTGCTACGGAGGCCCCCATCACAAGAGTGCCTGCTACTGAGGCCCCCAAGAGTGCCTGCTACTGAGGCCCCCATCACAAGAGTGCCCGCTACTGAGGCCCCCATCACAAGACTGCCCGGTACTGAGGCCCCCCTCACAAGAGTGCCTGCTTCTGAGGGACCCATCACAAGACTGCCTACTACTGAGGCCTCCATCACAAGCATGCTTGCTACTGAGGCCCCCATCACAAGAGTGCCCGGTCCTGAGGCCCCCATCACAAGAGTGCCCGGTACTGAGGCCTCCATCACAAGAGTGCCCGGTACTGAGGCCCCCATCACAAGAGTGCCCACTACTGAGGCCCCCCTCACAAGAGTGCCTGCTACTGAGGCCCCCATCACAAGAGTGCCCACTACTGAGGCCCCCCTCACAAGAGTGCCCGCTACTGAGGCCCCCATCACAAGAGTGCCCACTACTGAGGCCTCCATCACAAGAGTGCCTGCTACTGAGGCCTCCATCACAAGAGTGCCTGCTACTGAGGCCTCCATCACAAGAGTGCCTGCTACTGAGGCCTCCATCACAAGAGTGCCTGCTACTGAGGCCTCCATCACAAGAGTGCCCACTACTGAGGCCTCCATCACAAGAGTGCCTGCTACTGAGGCCTCCATCCCAAGAGTGACTGCTACTGAGGCCCCTCACACAAGAGGTCCCGGTACTGAGGCCCCCATCACAAGAGTGCCTGCTACGGAGGCCCCCATCACAAGAGTGCCTGCTACTGAGGCCCCAAGAGTGCCTGCTACTGAGGCCCCCAAGAGTGCCTGCTACTGAGGACCCCATCACAAGAGTGCCCGCTACTGAGGCCCCCATCACAAGACTGCCCGGTACTGAGGCCCCCCTCACAAGAGTGCCTGCTTCTGAGGCCCCCATCACAAGAGTGCCTGCTACTGAGGCCTCCATCACAAGAGTGCCCACTACTGAGGCCCCTATCACAGGAGTGCCCACTACTGTGGCCCCTATCACAGGAGTGCCCACTACTGTGGCCCCCATCACAAGAGTGCCTGCTACTGAGGCCCCATCAGAAGACTGCCTGGTACTGAGGCCTCCATCACAAGAGTGCCCGCTACTGAGGCCTCCATCACAAGAGTGCCCGCTACTGAGGCCCCCCTCACAAGAGTGCCTGCTACTGAGGCCCCCATCACAAGAGTGCCCACTACTGAGGCCCCATCACAAGAGTGCCTGCTACTGAGGCCCCCCACAAGTGCCCACTACTGAGGTCCACCCACAAGAGTGCCCACTACTGAGGCCCCCCTCACAAGAGTGCCCACTACTGAGGCCCCCCTCACAAGAGTGCCCGCTACTGAGGCCCCCATCACAAGAGTGCCCGCTACTGAGGCCCCATCACAAGAGTGCCTGCTACTGAGATCCACCCACAAGATTGCCCGTACTGAGGCCCCCATCACAAGAGTGCCCACTACTGAGGCCCCCTCACAAGAGTGCCCGGTACTGAGGCCCCCATCACAAGAGTGCCCGCTACTGAGGCCTCCATCACAAGAGTGCCTGCTACTGAGGCCCCCATCACAAGAGTGCCCACTACTGAGGCCCCCATCACAAGAGTGCCCGGAAATGAGGCCCCCATCACAAGAGTGCCCGCTACTGAGGCCTCCATCACAAGAGTGCCTGCTACTGAGGCCCTCCATCACAAGAGTGCCTGCTACTGAGGCCTCCATCACAAGAGTGCCTGCTACTGAGGCCTCCATCACAAGAGTGCCGCTACTGAGGCCTCCATCACAAGAGTGTCTGCTACTGAGGCCCTCATCACAAGAGTGCCTGCTACTGAGGCCTCCATCACAAGAGTGCCTGCTACTGAGGCCCCCATCACAAGAGTGCCTGCTACTGAGGCCCCCACAAGAGTGTCTGCTACTGAGGCCCCCCACATGAGTGCCTGCTACTGAGGCCCCCCACATGAGTGCCCACTACTGAGGCCCCCCACATGAGTGCCCACTACTGAGGCCCCCCTCACAAGAGTGCCCGCTACTGAGGCTCCCCACCATAAGAGTGCCTGCTACTGAGGCCCCCCACAAGAGTGCCCGCTACTAAGGCCCCCATCACAAGAAAGCATGCCCGCTACTGAGGCCCCTTACAAGAGTGCCCGCTACTGAGGTCCTCCTCATGAATGCCTGCTACTGAGTTTCTCCCTAAGAAAGCATGCCCCCTACAAGAGTGCCCGCTACTGAGGCCCCCTCACAAGAGTGCCTGCAACTGGCCGCCCCTCACAAGAGTGCCTGCAACTGAGGCCCCAGCACAAGTCATTATGCCGACTTCTGCAGCCCCTCAAAATTAAGCATGTCCGCTATCGAGGCTCCCCATTTACAGATAAGTGTGCCCCCTACCGGGGCCCCCCACAATTAAGCATGCTCACTGTCCAGAACTCTCTAAAGATGCAGTTTTCCCTTGGTCCATCTTCTGAAATCTTCCACCGTCAATCATATTGTCTGCTGCTCATCCCAATGAATGGCCAGCCATGGACTGAAGCCCGGCACATGCCCACTAGTAGGGAAGATGTTGGGAGGCGCCGGAGCCCCAGCGGTGCTCACCATTACTCACCCTCCTTGTAGGACTTTGCTTTGCAGAAGATTTTCATCTCCATCAATATAGATCCAGATGTGATGGACACAGGGATATGGGGAAAAATTACAAGAACATTAAAGCCAGAAGATCCAGAGTTTTCCCAAAAAATGACATTTATCTCCTCCCCCTCCGGGGAAGGGGGGGAATAATCAGCAATCGCGGAATGATAATCAGTGATCGCGGAACCAACCCTCCCCCACACATGAGAGATGAGCGCCGCCCAGGGCGGATGGGCACCTCTCATTGGAAGTCTATTGCTCCCTGTTATCAGCCGTTTCTGACAGGGGAGAGGTTAGCCATAGCGCAGTTTGTTGAAAAAAAATGCAGGAAAATCCCCCCCCCCCCATCATGATCCAGATATAAAATCCACAGCGATGGTCAGTTTTCTCTGTTTCTTTATTGCACAGTGTGTGGATGAGATTCTCAATGATGACACCGCTATTGTACAGAAAATGTGTATACACTCAGAGAACTTGTAATCTGACAGTAGCATGATGTAGGGGCCGAGACCCTGATTCCAGAGATGTGTCAGGTGCTGGGCTGCTTGGAGCAGTTTTGATACAATCACAGTTTTCTCTGCTGCTGATCTAGCAGAGTTTGGAATGCCGAGCTGTGAATAACTCCGCCCACACCACTAATTGGCATCTTAGTGTGAATAACTCCACCCAAACCACTAATTGGCAGCTTCCTGTGTATAACTCCGCCCACACCACTATTGGGCATTTTACTATGTATAACTCCGCCATTACCACTAACTGGCATCTTCCTGTATTTAACTCTGCCCACATCACTAATTGGTTGCTTCCTGTGTATAACCCCACCCACACCACTGATTGGCTGCTTTCTGTGTATAACTCCACCCACAACACTAATTGGCATCTTCCTGTGTATAACTCCACCCACACCACTAATTGGCAGCTTCCTTTTATATCCCCGGCCCTATGACCGGCAACCTTCAGTGTATGACTCCGCCCACACCACTAGCAGCTTCCTTATATGACTCCGCCCACACCACTGGCAGCTTCCTTATATGACTCCGCCACACACCACTGGCAGCTTCCTTGTATGACTCTGCCCACACCACTAGCAGCTTCCTTATATGACTCCGCCCACACCACTGGCAGCTTCCTTATATGACTCCGCCCACACCACTGGCAGCTTCCTTGTATGACTCCGCCCACACCACTAGCAGCTTCCTTGTATGACTCCGCCCACACCACTAGCAGCTTTCTTATATGACTCCGCCCACACCACTGGCAGCTTCCTTGTATGACTCTGCCCACACCACTAGCAGCTTCCTTATATGACTCCGCCCACACCACTGGCAGCTTCCTTGTATGACTCCGCCCACACCACTAGCAGCTTCCTTGTATGACTCCGCCACACCACTAGCAGCTTCCTTGTATGACTCCGCCACACCACTAGCAGCTTCCTTGTATGACTCCGCACACACCACTAGCAGCTTCCTTGTATGACTCCGCCCACACCACTGGCAGCTTCCTTGTATGACTCCACCCACACCACTGGCAGCTTCCTTGAATGACTCCGCCCACACCACTGGCAGCTTTCTTGTATAACTCCGCCCACACCACTGGCAGCTTCCTTGTATGACTCCGCCCACACCACTAATTGGCAGCTTCCCTGTATGACTCCGCCCACACCACTAATTGGCAGCTTCCTGTGTACACAGTCCATGGTCAGCAAGTTGCAAAGCTTAACTGGACTCTCTTCCAGGGACACCTAGTAGTTGTAGGGTCCAGCCTGTAGTGATAATCTCCTGCTGATAAATCACTAATTGTATTGAAACTGCATCCTAATAAGTGACATCACTGGAATCAGGGTCTCTGCCCCAACATTATGCTGCTTTCAGATTAAAAGCAGAGTCCTCCTGGCGGATATTCTGTCCATAGCGCCTGTACACCAGATCGGGTCCTGTAATAAACTGCAGATTCTCCGGATATTTTTGGAATATCCGAATGAAAAGATCTGTAGTAAAAATCCACATAGGGGCGAATTCACACCTGGCAGATTCCGCTCCACTGAGGCCACCAGTATCGCAGATCAGCTCAGGGTACTCGGTTCGTCCTCAGTTTCGGCTCCCGTCTCGTCCTCCCTATTATGAGCACATGATACGTGAGAGCGGTGGAGCGCCCCATGGCTCCGGAGCGGCTGTGAGGAGCCTTGTGCTCGGCTGAATCACTGACTACTGGGTCTGGAAATGAGTCATAAACTGTGACACTGACTCTGCCTCCCCCCTAGATACAGCGAGAATCAGGGTGTAGGATTATGGTGGTCACTGGATTTTAAAGGGGATTTCCAGTCCTTAAAGAGGCTATATACAGACATTACAGCCGGGGATCACAGAATATAAGAGTATACAGACATTACAGCCGGGGATGACAGAATATAAGAGTACACCGACATTACAGCCGGGGATCACAGAATATAAGAGTATACAGACATTACAGCCGGGGATCACAGGATATAAGAGTATACAGACATTACAGCTGGGGATCACAGAATATAAGAGTATACAGACATTACAGCCGGGGATCACAGAATATAAGAGTACAGACATTACAGCCGGAGATCACAGAATATAAGAGTATACAAACATTACAGCCAGGGATCACAGGATATAAGAGTATACAGACATTACAGCCAGGGATCACAGAATATAAGAGTATACAGACATTACAGCCGGGGATCACAGGATATAAGTTATACAGACTATTACAGCCGTAGATCAAAGAATATAGGAGAGTACAGACATTACAGCCGGGATCACAGGATATAAGATTATACAGACATTACAGCGGAGATCACAGAAATGATAAAATGTACAGACTATTACAGCCAGGATCACAGAATATAAGAGTATACAGACATTACAGGCGGGGATCACAGAATTAAAGAGTATTACAGACATTACAGCCGGGGATCACAGATATAAGAGTATACAGACATTACAGCCGGGGATCACAGAATATAAGAGTATACAGACATTACAGCCGGGGATCACAGAATATAAGAGTATACAGACATTACAGCCAGGGATCACAGAATATAAGAGTATACAGACATTACAGCCGGGGATCACAGAATATAAGAGTATACAGACATTACAGCCGGAGATCACAGAATATAAGAGTATACAGACATTACAGCGGGGATCACAGAATAAAGAGTATACGACATTACAGCGGGATCACAGAATATAAGAGTATACAGACATTACAGCCGGGATCACAGAATATAAGAGTACAGACATTACAGCCGGAGATCACAGAATATAAGAGTATACAGACATTACAGCCGGGGATCACAGAATATAAGAGTATACAGACATTACAGCCAGGATCACAGAACATAAGAGTATACAGACATTACAGCCGGGATCACAGAATATAAGAGTACACGACATTACAGCCGGGATCACAGAATATAAGAGTATACAGACATTACAGCCGGGGATCACAGGATATAAGAGTATACAGACATTACAGCTGGGATCACAGAATATAAGAGTATACAGACATTACAGCCGGGATCACAGATATAAGAGTACAGACATTACAGCGGGATCACAGAATTAAGAGTATACAAACATTACAGCCAGGGATCACAGGATTTAAGAGTAACAGATTTCAGCGTGTGGATTCACAGATATATAGAGTATAACACATTAAGTCCGGGGATCACAGAGATGTAAGAAATAACAGAACATTCACAGCCGGAGATCACAATATAAGAGTATACAAACATTACAGCCATGGGATCACAGGATTATAGAGTATACAGACATTATACCGGGATCACAGAATATAGAGTTTACAGACATTACAGCCAGGCATCACAGAATATAAGCTATACACACATCAGCGGGGATTGCAGTGATTCTTTCTGTAAAAGTATTTGTGCAATTGCCACAATAGTCAGAGCTTTTTCAAGATATTTATGCTCGTATTTAACTTCTTGCGAAACAGTCCACCTGTTTTAAGGTTTGTGTGTGGTGTATGCGTTCTGCCCTTCATGACTGTTATGATGTAGCGTACTATGGGGACACCCAGAGCTGTGAAGTCAATAAGCCAACATCCATCCTCAATTTCCCTTAATCTACTCCACCAAGATGGGACATGGATCTGACTCAAGCCGTACAACCAGGGAGCACTGCTATAGAAACAGAAAAACATTTATAAAAACATCTGAAGAGTACTATGGGTCCAACAGACCTTGTATGAGAGGGCTGGAAAGCCTGCATACAGAGAATCTGCAGACAATGGGGCTGTTTTTTTTTTAACTGTAGAAGGCAGCATATTGTAATGCTAAAACCCAGATGCTTTATGAAAAATCTTATTGCTGAACAAACATACAAGTTATCGCACTTTAGAAAGAAAAATCTCTAGTATAAACTGATGTATTGTATGTGTATGGTGTGTGTGTATGTGTGTATTGTGTGGGCATGTAGTTCCATATCACATATATGGTTGTAATTCCTCCAGTATCTATAAGCATTCCCATAGCATCATACACTATATGGAGGGGGAGGAGCTAGAGGCAGAACCAGACAACATTCATGGGGGGGAGGAGCTAGAGGCAGAACCAGACAACATTTTATGGAGGGGAGGAGCTAGAGGCAGAACCAACAACATTCTATGGAGGAGGAGGAGCTAGAGGCAGAACCAGACAACATTCTGCGGAGGGGAGGAGCTAGAGGCAGAACCAGACAACATTCTATGGAGGGGAGGAGCTAGAGGCAGAACCAGACAATATTCTATGGAGGGGGAGGAGCTAGAGGCAGAACCAGACAACATTCTATGGAGGGGAGGAGCTAGAGACAGAACCAGACAACATTCTATGGAGGGGGAGGAGCTAGAGGCAGAACCAGACAATATTTATGGAGGAGGAGGAGCTAGAGGTAGAACCAGACAACATTCTATGGAGGGGAGGAGTTAGAGGCAGAACCAGACAACATTCTGTGGAGGGGAGGAGCTAGAGGCAGAACCAGACAACATTCTATGGAGGGGGAGGAGCTAGAGGCAGAACCAGACAACATTCTGTGGAGGAAGAGGAGCTAGAGGCAGAACCAGACAATATTCTGTGGAGGAAGAGGAGCTAGAGGCAGAACCAGACAATATTCTATGGAGGGGAGGATCTAGAGGCAGAACCAGACAACATTGTATGGAGGGGGAGGAGCTACAGTCAGAACCAGACAACATTCTATGGAGGGGAGGAGCTAGGGGCAGAACCAGACAACATTCTATGGAGGGGAGGAGCTAGAGGCAGAACCAGACAACATTCTATGGAGGGGGAGGATCTAGAAGCAGAACCAGACAACATTCTATGGAGGGGAGGAGCTAGAGGCAGAACCAGACAGCAATTCTATGGAGGGGAGGAGCTAGGACAGAACCAGACAACATTCTATGGATGGGGAGGAGCTAGAAGCAGAACCAGACAACATTCTATGGGAGGGCAGGAGCTAGAGGCAGAACCAGACAACATTCTATGGAGGAGGAGGAGCTCAGGCAGAACCAGACATTCTATGGAGGGGGAGGAGCTACAGGCATAACCAGACAACATTCTATGGAGGGGGAGGAGCTAGAGGTAGAACCAGACAACATTCTATGGAGGGGAAGAGTTAGAGGCAGAACCAGACAACATTCAATGGAGGAGGAGGAGCTAGAGGCAGAACCAGGCAACATTCTATGAAGAGGGAGGAGCTAGAGGCAGAAGCAGACAACATTCCATGGAGGGGGAAGAGCTAGAGGCAAAACCAGACAACATTCTTTGGAGGAGGAGGAGCTACAGTCAGAACCAGACAACATTCTATGGAGGGGAGGAGCTAGAGACAGAACCAGACAATATTCTATGGAAGGGAGGAGCTAGAGGCAGAGCCGGACAACATTCTGTGGAGGAGAGTTAGAGCAGCACCAGACAACATTCTATGGAGGGGAGGAGCTAGAGGCAGAACCAGACAATATTCTATGGAGGAGGAGGAGCTAGAGACAGAACCAGACAACATTCTATGCAGGGGAGGAGCTAGAGGCAGAACCAGGCAAAATTTATGGAGGGGAGGAGCTTCAGGCAGAACCAGACAACATTCTATGGAGGGGGAGGAGCTAGAGACAGAACCAGACAACATTCTGTGGAGGGGAGGAGCTAGAGGCAGAACCAGACAACATTCTATGGACGGGAGGAGCTAGAGGCAGAGTCAGACAACATTCTGTGGAGGGGAGGAGCTAGAGGCAGAACCAGACAACATTCTATGGAGGGGAAGAGCTAGAGAGAACCAGACAACATTCTATGGAGGGGAGGAGCTTCAGGCAGAACCAGACAACATTCTATGGAGGGGAGGAGCTAGAGGCAGAACCAGACAACATTCTATGGAGGGGAGGAGCTAGAGGCAGAACCAGACAACATTCTATGGAGGGGAAGAGCTAGAGGCAGAGCCAGACAGCATTCTATGGAGGGGAGGAGCTAGAGGCAGAACCAGACAACATTCTGTGGAGGGGAGATGCTAGAGGCAGAGTCAGACAACATTCTATGGAGGGGAGGAGCTAGAGGCAGAGCCAGACAACATTCCATGGAGGGAAGGAGCTAGAGGCAGAACCAGACAACATTCCATGGAGGGGAGGAGCTAGAGGCAGAGCCAGACAACATTGTATGGAGGGGGAGGAGCTAGAGGCAGAGTCAGACAACATTCCATGGAGGGGAGGAGCTAGAGGCAGAGCCAGACAACATTCCATGGAGGGGAGGAGCTAGAGGCAGAACCAGACAACATTCTATGGAGGGGAGGAGCTACAGTCAGAACCAGACAACATTCTATGGAGGGAGGAGCTAGAGGCAGAACCAGACAACATTCTGTGGAGGGGAGATGCTAGAGGCAGAGTCAGACAACATTCTATGGAGGGGAGGAGCTAGAGGCAGAGCCAGACAACATTCCATGGAGGGAAGGAGCTAGAGGCAGAACCAGACAACATTCTATGGAGGGGAGGAGCTAGAGGAGAGTCAGACAACATTCCATGGAGGGGAGGAGCTAGAGGCAGAACCAGACAACATTCTAAGGAGGGGAGGAGCTAGAGGCAGAACCAGACAACATTCTAAGGAGGGGAGGAGCTAGAGGCAGAACCAGACAACATTCTATGGAGGGGAGGAGCTAGAGGCAGAACCAGACAACATTCTATGGAGGGGAGGAGCTAGAGGCAGAACCAGACAACATTCTATGGAGGGGAGGAGCTAGAGGCAGAGCCAGACAACATTCTATGGAGGGGAGGAGCTAGAGGCAGAACCAGACAACATTCTATGGAGGGGAGGAGCTAGAGGCAGAACCAGACAACATTCTATGGAGGGGAGGAGCTAGAGGCAGAACCAGACAACACTCTATGGAGGGGGAGGAGCTAGAGGCAGAACCAGACAACATTCTGTGGAGGAAGAGGAGCTAGAGGCAGAACCAGACAACATTCTATGGAGGGGAGGAGCTAGAGGCAGAACCAGACAACATTCTATGGAGGGGAGGAGGTAGAGGCAGAACCAGACAACATTCTATGGAGGGGGAGCTTGACTTTTCTTTGCAGCAGATCTGAAACTTTTCTACAATTGGTTGCTTACAAAATTTTCCACTTGCAAATCTGCTCAGAAAATCTGCAGCGTCTTCACCTCTCCCCTCAGATATTGTGCTCAGAGGTCACATTAAGGCTGCGGCTACCTTCTTGTCCCAGTACCTTGTGGGCATCATGGTGACCCCAGGGATCAGGGAAAAGCTTCCTCACACATTGGCTTTTGTTCTCTGCAGAAAGTGTCATCACCACAGGCTTTGCTGCATTTTATTGCTTTCTGCATTTCTGGCGCGGTTCTATGGCCAAAATGCAGCAAAAACGTGCAAAACAACGCAGCAGAAAATGCAAGTGGAGTCAGGAGAAACCTTCACAGACCCTGTGTGAACACAGCCTGAGCCTTGTCATATTTATCAAACATGGTGGAACAGTTTTTTCCTATATTTGTGCCAAATTCTTCAATGCAGTAAAACTGCAGAGATTCCCCCCAGGACGACGCTCCCTGAAGGTTTCCTGGTTTGGGTGTTTTGGAGAACGATCCGGCTTTGTCTTCTAGGCTTTGTGCCCACGCTGCGGATTTGGTGCAGAATATTCAGCACACGGTCAGCGCTCGGGGCACGGCGGAGATTCCCTGCATTCACCCACTGAGATCACCTCAGGCTCCGCAGCGCTAAACTGACAAGTGGTGGCACGGTAAGCCGCCCTGCGGGTCAGTGAATGCTGCAGGAAGAAGCACAGCGAGCACGAGATTTCTATGACCCCATCCACTGCTTGTACTGCACAACGCAGCGTCATGGACACAGAACAACACGCTGCGTCCACAACACTACACATACTGATCGTGTGCACAGAGCCCAATATAAAAACCCCAGTCATTCAGACCTCAGGCGGATACATTTTAACTGCACTGATACATTGTAACAAACCATCAGGACACAGGAGACATGTTTGATGCTGATGTGCTCCTATCTAGAGGATTGTACACTTTAGAGAATGTGCACACAGGTAAGGATGGCGTCACACCACGATTTATTGGATCCAGGGCTGGACAGCTCTGGATCGATTTTGACCCTATTGTATCCCTATGGTGCTGGATGGGGCCGGATGGCAGTTATTTGCCATCCGGTTTGGTGTCTGTCCGGCTGGATCGGTTTATTTATTTTTTGCAAAAATGGAGCATGCAGCATTTTTTGTGTCCGGGGCAAAAAAATCGAACAAAACCGGATCTGGGCAATCCGGAACCCATAACATAAGGATCTATGGGCGCTGGATTGCATCGGATCCAACAGAATAAGATCCGGAGCTGAACGAGCGGCGGCTCTGAATTCAAGCTACGCTCGTTCAGCACCTGGACAGCGCAGCTGAAAGAGCCGCGGCTGAAATTTCAGCACCGCGGCTAGCTCCCTCCAGCCGCTATGCTGAAATTTCAGCACTTGACAGCGGCAGCCACTGATTCCGGCACAAAACAGGTTCTGTCCGGTGCATCCTGCAAAACACCGGACAGAACCTGGCAGGAAAAAAGCTGGCCTAAAGTTCTGCTGTGTTTTTGAGGTCAGGTTTTGCCTTGGTTTTATGCTAATCTAATCCTGCATTTTTGGTTTCCAGCAAAACCTATGTGATTCTAGGATTAGCAGCCCACACACATTGGTTTTTATTTCTCTGCAGACACCACAGATTTTAGGGTATGTGCCCACAAGTAAGGTTTTGTTGCGTTTAGGGTCAGGTTTTGCCTTGGTTTTATGCTATTTAACCTGCATTTTTGGTTTCCAGCAAATACTTATGTGATTCATGAAAAGCTGTACACACACACACTGGTTATATTTCTCTGCAAAGAGTGTTAGTACCCTGGTTTTGCAGCATTTTTGCTGCAGGTTTGCCATAGAAACTACGCAAAAACACAGAAAAGAACTGACATGCTCATTCTTTCAAAAATGCAGCGAAACCTGTGGTATTTCACTTTCTGCAGAGAAATAAAACCAATGTGTGTGTGGAAGCTTTCCCTGCATCACAAAGGTTTTGTGGAAACCAAAACGCAGGATTAGATTAGCATACATTTACATAAAACCAAGGCAAAACCTGACCTCAAACACAGTAAAAAGTTACTGTGCTGCTTTCACACCGGCGGTTCTTTAAATCCAGCAGAGATCCGCTTTTTGCTCATAGACTTATAATGGAGAGCGGTTACATCCGGTTTCTACCAGATCAGGGAGAACATGGTTTATTGAGTTGCAGAAGACTCACAATGCAACGTTTTTTGGGCTCGATACAGAACCGGATCCAATTTGGATCCGCTATCAATTATAATAGAAGTCAATGGGTACTGGATCCAGTTTTCCCAGATCCAGTGAAAATGGATCCAGTATGCCTATGGAGTATGTGGGTCTCACTAGAAGGTAAATACATTGAGGTTACCATTCTCCGCTCTCCTGCTGCTTGCTGTACCACTCATTAAGCTTCATGAATATTCACTGCACTGAACTGCAACGGCCAATCACAGACGCTCTCTCTCTGTGAGATCGTCTTTGATTGGTTGTTGCACTCAAGACTGCATTCCCTAAATCTGCACCGGTGTGAGTGCTAGATTGCCATATATGTTAGTTCATGGGTGGGGAACGCCAGTCCTCAATGGCCGCTAACAGTGCAGGTTTTCACGATTTCCTCATTATTGCACAGGTGATAATATAAGGAAATCCTGAAAACCTGCACCATTGGCGATCCTTGAGGACTGGAGTTTCATCACCTCTGCAATAGTGTATGGCCAGGGGCGGACTGGCCCAGGTGGCAGGGGGGCAAGTGCCCCCTGGGCTGGTGGTATAACCCTCATCTAGGGCCGCCCCCCCACAGAAATGGGCCGGCCGGTGGCGCTTTTTGGCTGGCGCTGAAGTCTGATAGCACCACACCCCCCCCGGTCCAAAAAATGTGTAAGGGTTCCCCTTTGTTTTTCATCCTCGACACAGATAAAGCAGCCAGCTATGGGCTGCCACCCCTATCTGCTTAGTTTTACCTTGGCTGGCAATCAAAAATATAGCAGAGCCCATTATTTATTTATTTTTGTAAAACATTTTAATAAATAACTGAAAAGAACATGTGTAGACTTTTCCCTATTTTTGATTGCCACCCAACGTTAAACTAGGCAGCTGAGGGTGGCAGCTCGAAGCTGGATGCTTTCTCTGTGCAGAGAATGAAAATACGAGGGACCCCTGCATTATTTATTTATTTTACACACTGTGGACGGCAGGTTGGTTGCCATACACTAATGTATATAGCAGCCAAGCACAGACACAGATTGTGTAGGCGCACTCTGAGTGCAACAGCCAATCACAGAGACGTCAGAGAGACTAAGCGTCTGTAATTGGCCATTGCAGTTCAGTGCAGTGAATATTCATGAAGCTTAATGAGCAGCCCTGGAAGCAGCAGCGGGAGCCTGGTAAGCTCTATCTATATCAGTAAACCCTGCCAGTGAGACTCTCATGCTCAGTAGACTGCCATCTCAAGCTGCCTTGTTTTACCTTATCTTCCAGTTCAGTGCAGTGAATATTCATGAAGCTTAATGAGTGGCCTTGGAAGCAGCAGCGGGAGCCTGGTAAGCTCTATCTATATCAGGAACACTGCTAGTCAGACCTGCATGCTCAGTAGGCTGCCATCTCAAGCTGCCTTGTTTTACCTTAGCTTCTAGTTCAGTGCAGTGAATATTCATGAAGCTTAATGAGTGGCCTTGGAAGCAGCAGAGGGAGTCTGGTAAGCTCTGTCTATATTAGTGAACCCTGCTAGTCAGACCTGCATGCTCAGTAGGCTGCCACCTCTAGCTGCCTTGTTTTACCTTAGCTTCCAGTTCAGTGCAGTGAATATTCATGAAGCTTAATGAGTGACCCCATGAAGCATGCACCCAGAGAGCTTCTTAGTCATATCATATTAGAGGTCATATTCGTTCAGTTGACCTTATTTTATTTATTTGGTTTGTCACTTTCCCCTTTACTAGATATCTGGTTTATTCTATTGTATGTGTATTGTTATCCCCTTTCCCAGAAAAATGTAATATAAATAATTTGAACGAAATGGAACGTTCATAGACAATTTTATATATATTTTATGTTTCAATTAATTCCTGAACATTTTTAATAAATATAAGAAAAAACAAATACAGAAGTGGGAATATACTAAATGTAATCATTACCAATGGTCATCAGTATCCTTAGCTTCTCTGCTGCGGTGTCATATGAGCACTGCAGACAATCACTGGCCTTATGGTTCACACCGCAGCATCACCACCGAAGACAGCGATTGGCTGCAGCCGTCCGACGAGTGTATGTAAGGAAAGCAAAGACCGGAGGGGAGCAAGGAAGCAACACTGAACAACCCCTTTATACCTCATTTACATAAAAGAGAAACTCTCTAAGCGGCCATATACATAGCAAACCGGACAGCAGTATAAAATCTCATATTAATATCAGTCATTGTACAGGAGGAGGAGGTGAGCTGTGATATCACCTATTGTGAATGGTGGATCCTGTGTTATCTACTGTATATAGAGGTGTTATCAGTCATTGTACAGGAGGAGAGGTGAGCTGTGATATCACCTATTGTGAATGGTGGATCCTGTGTTATCTACTGTATATAGAGGTGTTATCAGTCATTGTACAGGAGGAGGAGGTGAGCTGTAATATCACCTATTGTGAATGGTGGATCCTGTGTGATCTACTGTATATAGAGGTGTTATCAGTCATTGTACAGGAGGAGGAGGTGAGCTGTGATATCATCTATTGTGAATGGTGGATCCTGTGTTATCTACTGTATATAGAGGTGTTATCAGTCATTGTACAGGAGGAGGAGGTGAGCTGTGATATCACCTATTGTGAATGGTGGATCCTGTGTGATCTACTGTATATAGAGGTGTTATCAGTCATTGTACAGGAGAGGAGGTGAGCTGTGATATCTCCTATTGTGAATGGTGGATCCTGTGTTATCTACTGTATA
The DNA here is from genome assembly GCA_033576535.1 of Allobates femoralis. Taxonomy (NCBI): domain Eukaryota; kingdom Metazoa; phylum Chordata; class Amphibia; order Anura; family Aromobatidae; genus Allobates; species Allobates femoralis. Next base: position 8,555,266 of record JARQOC010000008.1, read on the forward strand.
TAGAGGTGTTATCAGTCATTGTACAGGAGGAGGTGAGCTGTGATATCACCTATTGTGAATGGTGGATCCTGTGTTATCTACTGTATATAGAGGTGTTATCAGTCATTGTACAGGAGGAGGTGAGCTGTGATATCATCTATTGTGAATGGTGGATCCTGTGTTATCTACTGTATATAGAGGTGTTATCAGTCATTGTACAGGAGGAGGAGGTGAGCTGTGATATCATCTATTGTGAATGGTGGATCCTGTGTTATCTACTGTATATAGAGGTGTTATCAGTCATTGTACAGGAGGAGGTGAGCTGTGATATCATCTATTGTGAATGGTGGATCCTGTGTGATCTACTGTATATAGAGGTGTTATCAGTCATTGTACAGGAGGAGGAGGTGAGCTGTGATATCATCTATTGTGAATGGTGGATCCGTGTTATCTACTGTATATAGAGGTGTTATCAGTCATTGTACAGGAGGAAGAGGTGAGCTGTGATATCACCTATTGTGAATGGTGGATCCTGTGTTATCTACTGTATATAGAGGTGTTATCAGTCATTGTACAGGAGGAGGTGAGCTGTGATATCATCTATTGTGAATGGTGGATCCTGTGTGATCTACTGTATATAGAGGTGTTATCAGTCATTGTACAGGAGAGGAGGTGAGCTGTGATATCATCTATTGTGAATGGTGGATCCTGTGTATCTACTGTATATAGAGGTGTTATCAGTCATTGTACAGGAGGAGGAGGTGAGCTGTGATATCTCCTATTGTGAATGGTGGATCCTGTGTTATCTACTGTATATAGAGGTGTTATCAGTCATTGTACAGGAGGAGGTGAGCTGTGATATCACCTATTGTGAATGGTGGATCCTGTGTTATCTACTGTATATAGAGGTGTTATCAGTCATTGTACAGGAGGAGGTGAGCTGTGATATCATCTATTGTGAATGGTGGATCCTGTGTTATCTACTGTATATAGAGGTGTTATCAGTCATTGTACAGGAGGAGGAGGTGAGCTGTGATATCATCTATTGTGAATGGTGGATCCTGTGTTATCTACTGTATATAGAGGTGTTATCAGTCATTGTACAGGAGGAGGTGAGCTGTGATATCATCTATTGTGAATAGTGGATCCTGTGTGATCTACTGTATATAGAGGTGTTATCAGTCATTGTACAGGAGGAGGAGGTGAGCTGTGATATCACCTATTGTGAATGGTGGATCCTGTGTAATCTACTGTATAAAGACATGTATACTGTATCTACTGTATATAGACGTGTTATTTAAAAACACTCACTTGGTTGTGTTTCGCCAATGTGCTGCTCCTCTCTGTGGAAGGCTCGGTTCACCTGCTGCCAATATAAGTCCTATTTAGATAAAGGAACCCATTTCCTATAGTAGAAATTTCTGGAAAAAAAAAATTAAAAAGATTACAGAGTGTAACTAACTGAATAGTGAAGTTTTGTAATGAGATTTTTTTCTTTTAAATATAATGAAATCATTATATATTTGATTTGAGACTTTTTTCTGCATTTTCTACTTTATTATGAGTAACAGATCAGTGACACCAGGTCTCTATGAGGGGGAAGGTGACGCTTCTAGAGCAATTTCTAAAGTTTTTAATGTCACCACCGTCATCGTCATTTCCGGGGGGGGTGCAGCACCGACCCTATAGAAGTTGCATGAACTTAATGCAAGTAGTCAAAATAAATGATAGAACACACCGGGAGCTTAACAGATTGGACCTCATTCACCTGCCCAAAAAAAGAGTATCGCTTTCCTTTATGTGACCAATTGTACCATCAAGTCAGAAATAAACGAGAAGACGGTACGTAGACGACATCTTCGTGCTGTCCATTGACTTGCATTCGAAAGTTTGACCCATTAGTGCGGGTCTCCCTACCTTGAATTTATAGCCTTACACAGGCTACAGTTGGGAGGGCAGTGCAGTGCAAGTGATTCATGAATATTCATTCCTTTGGGAGTGGGTTGGTAGATTCCGGACATTGTGGTCCGTATATAGACCGTGATAAAAGCCAGAATGAACCTAGCCATAAGCGGAAGCCCAGAGAGACCTTTGGCTCCACGGTTGAAGTGATTTGCTGCTGTACCTTGCCCTGTGCCCTACATGTATTTCCACATCACAAAGGGATTTTATTACAGGGACTTGGCCCAAGATTGACTAATCACCTATCTGCCAAAGAGTTGGTCTTACTGCTGGGCAGAGGCATAACTACAACAGGTGCAGGGGTTGTAATCGCACCCGGGCCCAAAAGTCCCTTTGGCCTATAGAAAAAGACTATTGGTATTAAAGATTTGAAATAATTGGGGGCCCCGTTCGACCTTTTGCATTGGGACCCATGAGCTTCATCTTACAACCACTGCTGCTGGGATCACACCGATCATTAGATTGTGGCTCCTGTGTCCCTTGACTGAATTGACTGTTGGTTGCACAACAAATAGACTTCATGATCTATGGGACTGAGGGACCTGAGGGGCAGTGCTCAGCGGCCATGGTCAGTCCCAGAGAGTGGAAATTGTGGATCAAGACCCTTCAGAGTCATCTTGTTCATTGGGTGCCTGTTCACCTCAGTGTTTTATGAAGGGTGATCCACAGTCATGCGCACTTCCACCAGTCAGGTGGCACCGGAGAAGTTGTGCTGGAGCTTCTTTGAATGGAATCTGTCAGGTCAAAAATCCATATGTAACTGATATAGTTTTCTAATTCCTCTCTCTAAGCTCTCTCTATTCATGTATTTCTATTATTTAGACTAAACTAAACTTAAAATAATGGAATTCATCATAGTGAGTGATGACTTAATTCTCTGCAGTCCACTCCACAAGGAATGAATATTCATGCATCACTGCACTGCTCTGCCATCCTTTGTTATGCATGCTGTGTGCGGCTCTCCGGCGGTGAATTGACTTCCGCAAATGATGTACAGGTGGTCCTCTGCAATAACTAGTCCAGGTTAACAGGATATATGAGCGGTCATTTTACACACTAAAGCCACACCCCTTGAGAAAGCTTTCAAATGAAATGTATGTTGGGGTCATCATGGTCCATTGCACTAAGTTTGGGCTCAGAATCGAGCACTTAAGTCTGATTGATGGAATGGTTACCTTCTGCCTTCATGGACACCTCTATGCCACTGGATATCTCGAATCATGTAGCAATTTCAGATATCCAGTGGCATTGAGGTCTCCATTGATGAGGAATGGCCCCACTATATTTGTACCCCATATATCGCACCATACCATCAATGTTTGTGTCCCAGCAGTCTTGGAGGGATCTATCCACTGTGGGTTAGTGTCAGACCAATAGCGCTGGTTACTTTGGTAACTTCACCATTCCACAAAACCGTTTTCCTCATCTGAAGGCGATTGTCTATGCTGTGAAGATACGAGATGTGCAGCGTCTGACACAGCGGATCCTGGAGGCCTGTGCAGCATCTGACACAGCGGATCCTGGAGGCCTGTGCAGCCTCTGACACAGCGGATCCTGGAGGCCTGTGCAGCCTCTGACACAGCGGATCCTGGAGGCCTGTGCAGCCTCTGACACAGCGGATCCTGGAGGCCTGTGCAGCCTCTGACACAGCGGATCCTGGAGGCCTGTGCAGCCTCTGACACAGCGGATCCTGGAGGCCTGTGCAGCATCTGACACAGCGGATCCTGGAGGCCTGTGCAGCCTCTGACACAGCGGATCCTGGCGGCCTGTGCAGCATCTGACACAGCGGATCCTGGAGGCCTGTGCAGCCTCTGACACAGCGGATCCTGGAGGCCTGTGCAGCATCTGACACAGCGGATCCTGGAGGCCTGTGCAGCCTCTGACACAGCGGATCCTGGAGGCCTGTGCAGCATCTGACACAGCGGATCCTGGAGGCCTGTGCAGCTCTGACAACGGATCCTGGAGCCTGTGCAGCCTCTGACACAGCGGATCCTGGAGGCCTGTGCAGCCTCTGACACAGCGGATCCTGGAGGCCTGTGCAGCCTCTGACACAGCGGATCCTGGAGGCCTGTGCAGCCTCTGACACAGCGGATCTGGAGGCCTGTGCAGCCTCTGACACAGCGGATCCTGGAGGCCTGTGCAGCATCTGACACAGCGGATCCTTGAGGCCTGTGCAGCATCTGACACAGCGGATCCTGGAGGCCTGTGCAGCATCTGACACAGCGGATCCTGGAGGCCTGTGCGCATTTCTTCTGTTGCCATCAGTGTGTCAGGAGTGGGAGAAGAGGGTTGTATTGTTAATCCAACACAATGGGCAGCAGTTTGAATCACATTTTATAAATGTCATAAACTTGTAAATAACTCATGAAAGAATAAGTTACGTTAAAACCAAGCACACCATTGTTTTTCTTATGAAATTCTCAGATGTTTCATGTGTCACATGACCCTCTTCCCATTCAAAAAAATAAAGTTGGATCCAAAATGGCCAAGTTCAATATGGCCACAATGGTCACCACCCATCTGGCCCTGCCACACACACAGCTCTGCTCTGCCACACACTTGCTCTGTCACACACACTCTGCCCTCACTCTGCCCAGCTCTCCCTTGCTCTGCCTCTGCTCTGCCCCACTTTGCTCTGCCCAGCTCTCCCTTGCCCTTCCCTAATCTGCTCTGATCCCACTCTGCTCTGCTCCACTCTCCCCCACTCTGCTCTGCCTGCTCTGCTCAACTGCTCTCCCCCCTGCCCCCCCCTGCTCTGCCCAGCTCTCCCTTGCTATGCCCCTGCTCTGCTCTTCCTTGCTGTGCCCCTGCTTTGCCCAGCTCTCCCCTGCTCTGCTCTGCCCAACTCTGCTTTGCCGCACTCTCCACCTGCTCTCCCCACTCTCCCCCTGGTCTGCCCAGCTCTCCCTTGCTCTGCCCAGATCTCCCCTGCTCTGCCCAGTCCAGCTCTGCCCTTGCTCTTGCCCACTCTGCTTTACCCCACTCTCCCCACTGTGCTCTGCCAACTATAACTACTTTGCTCCGTCCCGCTCTCCCTTGCTCTGCCTCTGCTCTGCCCCGCTGTTCTGCCCAGCTCTCCCCTGCTCTTCCCTACTCTGTTCTGATCCCACTCTGCTCTGCCCCACTCTGCTGTGCCTCACCAAACTAGGACATAAAATCAGTGAAAAAATGCTCACCCAAAAAATTTTTGGGTGAGTTTTCTACTCTGCTGTGCCCCACTCTCCCCCACCCTGCTCTGCCCCACTATACCCCGGTCTACCCCTGTCCTGCTCTGCCCAACTGTCCCCTGATCTCCCTCCACCCCCCTGCTCTGTCCAGCTCTCCCTTGCTCTGCCCCTGCTCTCTCTACCCAACTCTGCCCCACTCTGCTATGCCCCTGCTTTGCACAGCTCTCCGCTCTGCCCCTGCTTTGTCCACTCTCCCTGCTTGCCAACTGTGCTTTGTCCCGCTCTCCTCCCACTCTCCCCCTGATCTGCCCACCTCCACCTTGCTCTACCCCATTTGCTCAACTATGACCACTCTGCTCCACCCTGTTTTCCCCCCCCCCCCGCTCTGTCCAGCTCTCCCTTGCTCTGCCTCTGCTTCCACTTTGCCACTCTGCCCCAGCTCACTTCCTCACTCTGCCGTGTCCCAGTCTCCCCACTCTGCTCTGCCCCGCTCTACCCCTGCTCTGCCCAACTCTCCCCTGCCCCACACTGCCCCGCCTGCTCTGCACAGCTATCCCTTGCTTTGCCCCTGCTTGGCCAGCTCTTCCCTGCTCTCTGCAACTCTCCTGCCCTGCTCTTCACCTGCTCTCCCCCTGCTTTGCCCAGCTCCTCCGAGCTCTGCCCCTGCTCTTCCCCACTTTGCTCTGCCCCTGTTCTACCCTGATCTCCCCCTCTCTACCCACAGCATGGGAGTAAACAGGGGGATGGGGGGCAGATACCCCACGGGCGGGAGGGGGAGGCACACCGACCACAGGAGAAGAGCAGAAAGCCAACAAAGGGGGGCCAGAGAACAACCACAGGGGGGACAGAAAGACAGCACAGGTGGGGGCTAAGAACGGCCACGGGTGGGGGGGGTGGGGGGGTAGGCAGGCAAGAGAAAATATGTGGGGGCCAGCGAGACAGCACAGGTGGGGGAAGAGAGCTACCATGAGGGGGGGCAGAGAGACAATACAGATGGGGAACCATAAAGCAAGCATGGGGGGATCCAGAGAGACACCTGCCACCCCCAGCACCATAGAGCCCATTATCATGTCACCACCCACCTGATAAGATAGCATTGGGCTCCCATCCAGTAGACAATAAATAAAATAACACTGACTGCAGAAAACCGAACTCCATGGTTGCACACTCACGGTCAGTAGACGCAGCGTTTTGGACCGAGCGTCTTGCCACTGCATCCAAAATGCTGCTTCATAAAGTATCAGCATAGTGGATGGGATTTTAAGAAATCCCATGCCCACTATGCTTAACCCAACTGCAGCGTTCTTTTTGCTGCGATGCAGGTTGCCAGCATTGCCCTCCTCTGCAGCATGTTCATTTCATGCTGCCGAGCCGAAGGGGCTCCCATCGGGTGGCTGCACGGAGGTCGCCTTGCTCCCGCCACACATGGTGAGTGCAGGGCGGCTGCGGTCTCCTGCGGCCACCGGCGGGTTCGCTCAGGTCCGGAGGAGCTGTGTCCAACACGTAGTTCCTCCGGACCTTGAGCCCCAAGAGCTACAAGAAGCTTCCTATTTCCAAGGTGATCAGTTCAGAATGAATCTCTATAACAGACATCAGGTGATTGAATATGTGACTCTTTAAGGTGGAGGGGAGTGGTCACAGACCGGTTGCACCTGAAATAGGAGTAACAAGGAACAAGCAGCAAGAAGAGATTCCTTAACCCTTGCTGCACCAACAGAAAGCAAGTATGTTTACAACCCAGAGTCTAACAAGACAAGTCATAAGTCTCCCTAGGACAAGAGACCCTCGTGACAGTTAGCTTTTCTCTCTATGCATTATCAGTGGGTCTTCGGCGGCTCTGATCCGGTCACTGGTTCACCACTTTGAGTGGTTTCCAGTATACTTTGGATAGTACTAACAGAAAAACTGCCACGTCCGAACTGCTGTGACCCAGTCACTCAGACATCACAATTTAGCTCTCTGGTCACTGTCACTTTGTTCCTTACAGTATCTTATTTTTTCTTCCTTCCAACACCCTGACTCTGATTGTTCACCCGGTCTTCATGGAGAGTTGCTGGAGTCAGACGCTCCGATTGTTGACACCCTGGCTCTTTTCTGGGACCTAGAGCTCCATTATGGAATCAGTGGGGGTCCCAATGGTCTACCCTCTAGCGATTAGGAGGATACCATCTATAACAGTGGTCGCCAACCTGTGGCTCTAGAACCCATGTGGCTCACAAGCCAGTAATGTGTGACTGGCTGCTGTCTTTCAGCTTGTGGCATTAGCACCAGGTTTACCAAACAGCTATGAAGAGTCAGTCTTCAAAGGGTGACTTTTGTGAGTGGCCCCACATAGAAGAGCTGATCTGAATGGGGTTAGGGTAGGAAACCGCTGGATCTTGGTTGATTGCCTCTGTGATTTCTGTGGAGGCCCTGGGTCTCACTACTGTGAGGGGACAGGAGCTGGAATGGCTCACCACCCTCTCTCAGAGCTGAATGTGGCTCACGACCCTCTCTCAGAGCTGGATGTGGCTCTCGACCCTCTCTTCAGAGCTGATGTGGCTCCACGACCCTCTCTCAGAGCTGGATGTGGCTCTCGACCCTCTCTCAGAGCTGGAGGTGGCTCTCGACCCTCTCTCAGAGCTGGAGGTGACTCTCGACCCTCTCTCAGAGCTGGAGGTGGCTCTCGACCCTCTCTCAGAGCTGAGGTGGCTCTCGACCCTCTCCTCAGAAGACTGGAGGTGGCTCTCGACCCTCTCTCAGAGCTGGAGTGGCTCTCGACCCTCTCTCAGAGCTGGATGTGGCTCACGACCCTCTCTCAGACTGGATGTGGCTCACGACCCTCTCTCAGAGTGATGTGGCTCTGACCCTCTCTCAAGCTGGATGTGGCTCACGACCCTCTCTCAGAGCTGGATGTGGCTCACGACCCTCTCTCAGAGCTGGATGTGGCTCGTGACCCTCTCTCAGAGCTGGATGTGGCTCACGACCCTCTCTCAGAGCTGGATGTGGCTCCTGACCCTCTCTCAGAGCTGGATGTGGCTCACGACCCTCTCTCAGAGCTGGATGTGGCTCCTGACCCTCTCTCAGACTGGATGTGGCTCACGACCCTCTCTCAGAGCTGGATGTGGCTCACGACCCTCTCTCAGAGCTGGATGTGGCTCACGACCCTCTCTCAGAGCTGGATGTGGCTCACGACCCTCTCTCAGAGCTGGATGGGCTCACGACCCTCTCTCAGAAGCTGGATGTGGCTCACGACCCTCTCTCAGACTGGATGTGGCTCACGACCTCTCTCAGAGGTGATGTGGCTCAGACCTCTCTCAAGCTGGAGTGGCTCAGACCCTCTCTCAGAGCTGGATGTGGCTCCGACCCTCTCTCAGAGCTGGATTGGCTCATCGACCCTCTCTCAGAGCTGGATGTGGCTCACGACCCTCTCTCAGAGCTGGATGTGGCTCCTGACCCTCTCTCAGAGCTGGATGTGGCTCCGACCCTCTCTCAGAGCTGGATGTGGCTCACTGACCCTCTCTCAGAGCTGGATGTGGCTCACGACCCTCTCTCAGAGCTGAATGTGGCTCCGACCCTCTCTCAGAGCTGGATGGGCTCACGACCCTCTCTCAGACTGATGTGGCTCACGACCCTCTCTCAGAGCCTGAATGTGGCTCACGACCCTCTCTCAGAGCTGAATGTGGTCACGACCTTCCAACTGATGGCTCACACCCTCTCCAGAGCCTGGATGTGCTCACGACCCTCTCTCAGAGCTGGAGTGGCTGATCTGACTCTCTAAGTGGTGCTCACGACCCTCTCTCAGAGCTGGAGTGGCTCGGGCCCTCTCTCAGAGCTGGAGTGGCTCACGACCCTCTCTCAGAGCTGGATGTGGCTCCTGACCCTCTCTCAGAGCTGGATGTGGCTCTCAAATTAAGAAAGCTTTGGGATCACTGCCTTATACTATCAATTACAATTTCGGGAATAACCTTTGCATAAATCTCAAGCTGATGTTCACAAGACGATACTTTCCTAGCACCTTAAGTATCATGACGTTCTGCAGCAGCCTAGATAGCGTTTGTATAATATAAACTGCAGCTGCTGAAGAACCTCCTTTAAAAAGAAAGAAGGTGAGAGAAGTTCGCTACAAAAGTAACAAGTTGTGTAAAAACAAACAGTTAAATGACAAATTCCGCTACATCCTCCGCTCGGATAGTTGACTGGGTCATGCATCATTTTTTATTATAAAATGAATGAAAAAGAATATCCATTCCTGTTGAGCCGGATTCCAATTTTTTTTCTATTAACAAGAAAGTTCTCATCGGAGAGAAGAAGATCTTCCCAATTCAATGAGAAAAGTGTCGGGTCCTCCTTAAGGTTCCCGGCTGTTTGATGTGGCCGGCACGTCGCCCGTCAGATGCTGAATATTCCGCCTTTCTCCCACCACATCCTTCCCGGGCTCTCGGCTCCATTCACTTCCCTCATCCGCACAATAAACTCCGTCACTCCAGATCTCAGCACCGAGAAACAAAAAAAAATAGGTGAAGAAGACCACAAGGTGGAGTTGTTAATTCCCTGACAATTACAGCTATGGATTGACATTGACCTCGCATGTGAAAGTCTCCTCCTGGCTCCCTGCAGCTATTACACCCTGACGGCGGCGGCTCGTACAGCGGAGGGGAAAGAACACAAACAAAGTAACGAGTCCATAACGTAACGGAGCATCTCAATGAATTAGAAGATCATTTATCCATAAAGTGACCACATCTATTATATAGAGTCATTACACACAGAGGGATCTATGTCGGGTGTTTATTTCTGTTAATGTTGATGATTAATGAAAACCCAAAGGTCATTTAAAGAAGGGAGGATGGAGGGTCTGAGAGATAAAATATGACCTAAATAGGTATCAGAGGCTTCACCTTGTGTGGTTGTGAGAGTCACAACCACTATAAAAGCAGATCACTGCTGTGCAGTCCCCAGCGTGGTGCACAGAGGAGGGAGGAGGGTTAAACACTGCGCTGCCTTATTCCACCAGACATCAAAGGGTGAATATAATATTGATTTATTAGTCAGCGCGTTTCAGGGCTCCCTGGCCCCTTCCTTAGGACAAATCATATGATCATTTGCCATGTCAGGGACTAATAAATCAATATTCTATTCACTCTTTGATGTCTGGTGGAACACGGCAGCATGGTGTTTAACCCTCGATGTGTCATGGACTACGCAGCGCGGTGTTTAACCTCGCTCCTCTATAGGCACCACCTGGGGACTGCAGCAGCCGTGATCTGCTTTTATAGTGGTTGTGACTCTCACAACCACACAAGGTGAAGCCTCTGATACTATTTAGGTACATATTTTAGCTCTCAGACCCTTCATCCTCCCTACTTTAATTTTCTGAGATAATGACCTTTGGGTTTTATTAATCATCAACATTAACATAAATAAACTCTTGAAATAGATCACTCAGCTGTATGTGATAATGATATAACCCAGAAATGATGCAACCAGCAGATAGGTGAGGGTGCGATCACACACCATTATGGATCGTATCTTATCCAAAATACTCATACAAATGCTTCCTATTCTTTTACCTGGCTGTTTAGGCTGTGTGCACACGTTGCGATTTCAGTGTAGGTTTATCGCAGGATCTGAAGCGTTTCCTGATGCAGCAAAGTCAATGAGAATCCTGACGTCTCTGCACACGGTGAGGGATTTTCACTAGTAAGCTTTATGTATACAAGGAGGGGGGCCTTACCCCCCCCATACCTCCCCTGGGGGGTCATTCCCCCAGACACCCGCCTCTATTGTAATCAGCTCCACTGTTAGGGTTAACTCGTTCAATTGTTCTTTAGTTGCCTGCTCCTGGCCCAATAGATGTGGACCAAGTGCATGCACGAAAGAATAACATCAGACACACACAGTCAGATGTAAGCTCTGCTCGGTCATACGGCGCAGCTCCAAGTAAGTTTATTTAATAAGGCATGGACTTATATAAACTCAGTAAGGGGCTTGGCCAGCCTTACAATGGAAATACTCAGATGTATTCATTGGTTAATGGGTTGGGCAATGGGCTAGTCTATGGGCGGATCCATGAGGGCATCAGCGTGGGTTGGTCTGTGAGGTCATTGGGGGGGTGTAGTGTCGATAGGGTATCTCCAAGTGGTGTATCATTCTGTGATTGGTCAGTCGTATAGAATCACTTCCAGAACTTCATTGTACAACAGAATAAGGTCATCACGTTCCGTTGCAGATGAAACCGCTGTACCACACCCATTGGCACCAACCACACCTGAGCAGTGACAGAAGCTGCCTCCCAAACCAACATGACAGATAGCCAGGCGGCCCTAAAAACTGCTGCCTGACCACTGGCCTGGGGGGCATCTGCCCTCCTGCCCCCCGGCCCAGTCAGCCCCTGATGAGAGTCCTGACGTCTCTGCACACGGTCGGGATTTTCTCCTTTGGTGCAGAAATGTCAATTCTTGTAGCAGGTTTCACCCATTCTAAGGCCATGTTCAGACTGCGCCTTTCTGACCTTGTGATCTGTTTTTGCATGGAAGATGGATGAATCACTTTCTGTGATGTCCGGCAAAGTCTAGGAGCTTTCGGCAATGCTGCCTTTTTTTGGGGGGGGCAGAAAACACATCGGACACATCCATTACATGGGGACATATTACTAAGAATATTGATTATTAGCAATGGATCAGTTAGTAACGCGTGAGATTTGGATGGAGCTCAGAGGTACGAAGAGTTTCCCGGGTTCCGTCTCAGATCCCCATAGACGTCAATGGTCCGGAGAGGTGATGGGAATAGGACGCCGCTCTCGGAGTCGTGCGGACCGGACACATGGGGGATCAATGAGACGATGGGCTCATGATGTCCAAGAACAAAGTGTCGCATGGATGTGTGAATGGAGCCTAAAACAAAGACCCCCCCTCCCCCTCTCTCCCTCCGCCTGTGTCCAGGACCTAAAGAAGGGTTAAAACTGGAACATAAAATCGGGGCCCGATCTGGAGCGCGTTACCACAATGCTGCAAATTCAGTCTGGCAGGTATCTCGGGCAGTTACTATAGTAACACCAACATGGCCGCCGTTCATCGGGCATGGTGTCCCCGGAACGTTATCGATACTAAACCCGATGTGAACATACAGGAGCGTCTCCGTGAGTGAGAAGATCATCAAAAAGTTAATTTATTTCAGTAATTCAATACATAAAGTGACCACATCTATTATATAGAGTCATTACACACTGATGGATCTATTTCATGTGTTTATTTCTGTTAATGTTGATGATTAATGATCATTATCTCAGAAAATTAAAGTCGGGAGGATGAAGGGTCTGAGAGATAAAA